>CM060327.1:11791013-11858513 GCA_030674155.1 Stramonita haemastoma | reverse complement strand
TTTTTCTAGGAAAAAAGTATCAGTTTCTCTTAATGTGCGGGTGGGTTTGCATAAAAGACAATAATGGTAAGGTTTTCACGGCATCAACACAACAGGGAAAGACCATTTATCCAGTGAGTGTTGTTTTATTTTGTTATATTTTTTTTATAAATAGTGGTTGATGTAATTTTTTTTCATTTGTTTGTTTGAATTGAAGACCGTTGGAAGTTTACCACATGTATTATTCAGGAGCCAGCCTGTCTGTGGACTCTGTGGCGATCCTCTTTGATCTGTTAGGCGGTATGGGGAATAAAGCCTTCACAGCACAGACCCTAGGGACTTGCAGACAACAGCAAAGCCTCTGTTACTGCTGTAGCCTTCCTCTGGACTTTGGCCTAAAGTTAATCGCACACCGCTTGGGCTGAGAGTTTGTGACTATGTGATTATGACTCTGACAATGACAATAACTGACAATGACTCTGACTCGGACTGACACTGACACTGACAATGATTATGACTCTGACATTGACAATAATTATGACTCTGATACTGACACTGACAATGATAATGACGATGACGCTGCCACTGACAATGATGATGACGATGACACTGACACAATGATTGTGATTCTTCAATCTTTGACTGTACATGTATTGGGTTCATAACCTTGTTTTCTGTTCTCGCCACTGTCCTAAATCCCACTGTGCTAAAATGGTCATGTTGATCTCTGTTTTTTCAGCTTTCCCGAGGACATGCACATCACTGCATAATTAAGATGCCACAAATGGGTCACTATGATATGTGTTGTAATACTGACCAGCCTTTGCGGACTCTGCACACTGTTTGGTCCGTGGTACAAGCATCTGTGCACGTGCATGAGCTGGTTAACATGACTTCTCCCTTATCTCCTTGAGGAGTCACTGGTGGTATTTACATCTTCAGCTTTTAGCAAGTGTACCGCGCTTATGAAACAGCACTACTAGTCCACAACATCACCAGAATGAAGAGAAAAATACACAGAGTAGATGTAACAGGAAGAAGAGGGGGTCTCAAGCTCAATGCCAAAAAGATAAAAGTGCTGCATGTTGTCAGAACCAGCCGCCAAACAGAGCACAGGGTAAAGATTGACAAAACTTCTTCAGAAAGTGTCAAAGACTTTAAATATATAGGCTCAGTCAAAACAAATATTCCAAGAACATAAAGGAAAGAATAGGCACGGCTAAAAGTAGGATCTAACTAAACATCATCTGGAAAGGTCGCAACATTTCTCATCAGCTGAAAATAAAAGTAATAAAATGTTTGGTATGTCCCGTTATACTATATGGCTGCGAATCTTGTCATAATATAAAAAACCCAATGAATCGAAGCGTCTGAACTGTGACTTTTTAGAAGACTGCTCAGGGCATGTTGGGAAGGTGTGTTTTTTTTATTCCATGAAAGGCTATTGTACGAACTGAGAACAACAACAAAACTTCTTTCATTAATAAATGAAAAGAAACTAAGATAAGCCGTCTACTACAAAACCACTAAGATGCAGACTTCTCAAAAAACCTCTTTCAAGGCTAGACTAAGGGGGAAAATAAAATAAAAGCCAGACCACCAGCTTCTCTCATTGGCAACATTGCCGAATCCTGTGGCATGAGAATCCAGAAGTCATCAGGGCCAGCAAAGATCATCAGGGCCAGCAAAGACCTGAGCAAATGGAGAAGAAAGGAGGATCATGTGGGTGTCATTGGGTGCGATGACTAACGCCAAACTCGGTGATGCCGAGAGATGACACAGGTGAGCCCTTGTGAATCAATCACCCACGTCAGACATGCTTCAAATAATTTGATCCGCTGGAGAAGCATAGTAAAAGGTAAAAGGCAAAGGTGCCCCATAACATGTGTGGTCGTAGAGGAGCGAGGCGTCAGAGACCTCAGCTTCTCTAGGGGCCAGCATGTTGAGGGCGGTGCCCATCTCCTCTCCCTCGCTGCTTTACCTTCCCTGACACTAAAGAAGGCAGGTACCCATTTACAGCTGGGTGAACTGGGGGCATTGTACTGTATTGAAAAGCATACAGAAAGAAAAGTAAACAATACAAAGTAATCCACATAACAGTCAAGGACTAGCACACACGTTACAATGAAATGCACACGAGTTCACCAGCACTAGGTACAGGTTAAAAATGGGGGACATTATATCTACAACACGAGTTCTCAGCCCTAGTATTGCTTCCAGTTTTGATTGTTTTTTCTTTCATGTTTAAACATAGCTCTGTGTATAATTAAACATTGCTTTCAAAGGGAAGAAAATCACGTCTCTAAAGAATAAAAGGGTGTACTTTCATGCGTACATGCATGCTTACATAGCATTTTTATGTGTATGATGAAACATGTATCAAAATAGAGAAATGTTGGCGTCTACACATATTATTATGTGCGCTCATGTGTAGAAACATACGTACACATATATGCACACGCACACAAGCACGCACATACATACACGCATGCATGCATCCATAGATAGATGATAGATAGATAGATAGATAGATAGATAGATAGATAGATAGATAGATAGATAGATAGATAGATAGATAGATAGATAGATAGATAGATAGATGTGTGTATATATATCTATATATTATATATATATGTATATCTAAAAATATATAAATAATTATATATATACATAATTATATCTATACTTTTATTCAGATGATAATAAAATAAGCATTTGTGTGCTTTTTAAATACAGTTCCTGCGTAAATGCGGCTACATAAATGTTGCTATCTATTCCCACCAGCACACAATGGCCTACTATTCCGAAAAGTGGAACATCTTTTAACGTGTGTGCAAGGTGTTACGTGTGCGTTTGCACACGGAACCTTGGTTTATGGTCTCATCCGAAGGACTTGTGGGGGAAGTGAAGTCGACACTGATGTTAACTCCACCTGGTGGGCAAATCACGAGTGCAATATGCAACCCTGTAACCACTAGGCTATCCTGCCCCCTAGTACACACCACACACACACACACACACACACACACACACACACACACACACACACACACACACACACACACACACATGAAGTGCTTTAACTGATGTCCAGTTATCAACAGGACCTAGGTGAAAGTGAAGTGTTTGTGTAAAGCTGAAGTGCTGAAGATTAGGTAGAGTTATCAACAGGATTCAGGAAAATTGAGACGTTGCAGATGAGGCAGAGTTATCAACAGGATCTAAGAGAAGTGTTCCTGAAAGTGAGACAGAGTTACCAACAGGATCTAGGAGAAGCATTACTGAAGAATAGGCAGAGTTTTATCAACAGGATCTAGGAGAAGGAGAAATGTTGCTGCCGTTGAGGCCGAGTTAACAGAATCTTGGAGAAGGAGAAGTGCTGAGACAAAGTTAGCAACAGAATCTAGGAGAGGCGTTACTGAAGCAGAGGCAGAGTTATCAACAGAATCTAGGAGAAGAATGAAATATGCGTTGCAAAACTCAGGCAGAGTTTTCAATAGAAATGTATGCATCAACAAAACGCGGCTCTGTACATCATAGGGATGCCAGTAGTATGTGGTTCCTGCTATCGGTATCATAGAAGAATGACGATCCCTTAAGCGGTCATGAAATATCATAATGATCTGAGAGAAAGTCCCCCTTAATTCTCCTAAAGAAAAGCAATTCTTTTTTTGCTAGATCTGAAACACAGCCATTACTCCGAGATATGTGGGTTCTACTTAACACTGAAAATAAAGAGATTTTCCGAAATTGTATATATTTTTTATAATTATGAATTTTGTTAAATCTAACATTGTTTATTTTATTCTAAATTGTTAGATGACTTTTGCTAAGCCCAGGATGAGGAGGTTTTTCTTTTAATTAGTTGGTTGAAATTTGCTAAATCTAACGCGATCTAGTTTATTCTAGTTGGTCGAATGATGTTAAATCTTACAGGATCTATTAAATGTTAGTCAGTTGAACTTTGAAAAGTCTAACATGATTTATTATTTCTAGTTATACAAATGAATTTGTTTAAATCTAAAATGATTGATTTATTCTAGTTTTGTTGGTTAAATTTTGTTTAATCAAACAGGATTAATTCATTTCAGTGAGTTAATAAGCTGATTTGTTAAAGACAGACAAACAGACAGACAGACAGACAGACAGACAGACAGACAGATAGATAGATAGATAGATAGATAGATAGATAGATAGATAGATAGATAGATAGATAGATAGATAGATAGTGGGTGGGTGGGGGTGGGTGGGTAGGTAGGTAGATAGATAGATAGATAGATAGATAGATAGATAGATAGATAGATAGATAGATAGATAGATAGATAGATAGATAGATAGATAGATAGATAGATAGATAGATAGATGGTTTATTAATTATTTAGTTCCCTGGTTAGTTGATAAATTGGTTGTTGGTTGTTTGGTTGGTTGTGGAATTACTAAGGTAATTTAGTTTAGTTCTATACATGTAGCTTGTTTCATTTTATGTTTCCTTTGTTCATTCGTGATTAATTATTCATCTATTTACTGATGATATCTACTACGTAAATATTTAAATGAATATTCATCTATTTTCTTGTTCGTTTATTTTTTGCGTATTCATGTTTAGCTAGACCAAGATGAGTGTTTTTAGAGTACCATTCAACTGTATCTATATTAACGTTTTGTTTAAAAACTATATAAACAATACAATAATTTCACTGATGTTTATGATTAGTATTTACATTTTGATCATCGAATTTGTCACTTTTATTTTGGTGATACATTACACTTGTTTATACATTGCAATCAGCAAGGAAACATGTAAATAATTATATGTAATGGTATATAGGTATGAGAGTGCGTGCGCATGTGTGTGTGTGTGTGTGTGTGTGTGTGTGTGTGCGCGCCGTTTTATGTGTGTGTGTGTGTGTGTGTGTGTGTGTGTGTGTGTGTGTGTGTGTGTGTGTGTGTGCGAGTTTGGTGTGTGTGTCTGTGTGTGTGTGTGTGTGTCTGTGTGTGTGTTGTGTTGTGTCTGTGTGTGTGTACTCTCACAACACCAACAATATATCGTAATAGGAAACTAAAGCACTTATCCTAACATACAAGTCACCACATGCAAAGACAGGCAGGAAGATTAAAAATAAATAATAATAAATAAATAAAATAACAACAAGATAAGCAGACTGACCTGAAGACGAAATATGCAGGAACGCACACACACACAAAAGCAAAATGATACACAGCTTTTGGCGCCTTTCTGTTGAAGTGTCATGTGTGTGTCCTGTGTGTGCGCGCGCCGGCAGAGCTTTATAGACTACCCTCACCAAAATCAATTGCCTTTCCTGAGTAGCTCTGTCTCTTGACGAAACCTGAATCAAAATGGTCTCCGGGAACTAACCAGTGCAGCCCAGCCCAGCTCAACACGCTCTGTCCTGCAGTTTTCTACAATTGCTGACACACGGCCTGTTTCAATCATACAGTTGGGGAGAACAGGGTCGTCTGTGGTCTTGACCATGGTTTTAAAATAGTCTGAGGTATAGGATCTAGTTTTCTTCCTGTGGTGATGTTGGGATGCGGGGTGGGGGTGAGGGGGGGGGCGGCTTTCAATATAAACACATCCCCTACTTTCTGGAAGTTTTGTGCTAGAAATTCCCTCTTTTCTATCCCTCTCTTTGTATCTGTTTTTCTTTTTGTCACTTCTTTCTTGTCTATTTTTTTTTTTTTTTTTTTTTTTTTTTTTTTTTTGTGCCTTCAAGAGTAACGCTTACTCAAAAAGACTAAAAAAAGAACAAAGAGAGAAGCAGAAAGAAGAAGAAGAAGAAGAAGAAGAAGAAGAAGAAGAAGAAGAAGAAGAAGAAGAAGAAGAAGAAGAAGAAGAAAAAAAAGCAAAACAACAACAACAACAACAACAAGAATTGCGTAGAAGAAAAGTTGTTAAGAAGAAGAAGAAAGAAGAAGAAGAAGAAGAAGAAGAAGAAGAAGAAGAAGAAGAAGAAGAAGAAGAAGAAGAACAAGAACAAGAACAAGAACAAGAACAAGAACAACAAGAACAAGAAGAACAAGAAGAACAAAAAGAAGAAGGAGGAGGGGAGGGGGGGGAGGAGAAGAATCGTACTGTTGGATTGAACAGCATCGAAATGAATCCAGAACTGATCATCTGCTGTCTTAATCCAAAGGTCTGCAACAGCCTGAGCTGTGGTATGGGGCTGTGAGGAGAATGCTTAGGGTACATAGAACATGATCTGTTCCCTAATTGAAGACCGCTATCCTTCAGCCAATCAGCACTCAGTATGCGCGCGCATACACACACACACACACACACACACACACACACACACACACACACACACATGCAAGATTATATCAATTCCAATCACAACCAACTTAAGATGATAAAATCACGCCATAAACTGCAGTGATATCATCACTTTAGATATCCACGTTGCCTAGCCCCATAGCAAGCGCGGCTGTGCGTATACGCGTAGTCTGTACATCTAGCTTCCATTCCGCCACACGATGGTCTAAATAAAACACGTTGAATCTGTGTACCACTGATCTAGACAGTAAAGTTCTCAATAATATATTGTATATCTCCTAAGTTACATTACGTGTGTATCTAAGTACCTACACTTTTCACTTTCTAGAGGTAACGCACCTGTCTGGAAAGCGAAAAGTCCGGGTTCGAAGTGGTTCGATCCCTCGAAGTGGTTCGATCCCTGTTTGGGCCCAAAACTTTCCCCCCATCCACCTGACAGAGAGTCGTGGTCTGGGTGCTAGTCTTTCGGATGAGACGTAAACCGAGGTCTCCGTGTGTTACACATCACTATTTAGCGCACGTAATAGAGCCCACGGCAACAAGAGAGTTGTCCCTGGCAAAGTTTTGTAGAAAAAAACCCAATCTGGTGGAAAAACAAGTACGATTGCAGACAGGAAAAGAAAAAAAAGTAATGGGTAGGCGCTGCTCTTGTGTGGACGCGTTCTCCCCGGGGAGAGTAGCCCGAGTTTCCCGCAGAAAAATTTGCCGTGACTTACAGTGGTATAAACAATACAATTCAATGCAATACAATACAATACAATACAATACAATACAATACAATACAATACAATACCCAACAAGGGAATACAGAAAATGATGATAAAAACCATTTTCTATATATTTTTTCGCGAACAAATTTTGTCAGATCTCTACTCTGATTTTATTTGTTTTAAATATCTTGGAAGCTTTTTTTCTTTAAATAAAGTACTACCTGAATACAAGAAGTTATGTTTTGTAGAGATTGCTTCTGGGTCTTGTAGATATTCGCAGAAAGTTGTGCTTGTGCTGATGAATTTTGGAGATGTTAAAGGTATAATATATATATATATATATATATATATATATATATATATATATATATATATATATATATATATATATATATATATATATATATATATATATATATATATAAAGAAAAAACAATGATAATAATAATAATTATTATTATTATTATTATTATTATTATTATTATTATTATTATTATTATTATTATTATTATTATTATGGTGGTAATAATAATAATAATAATAATAATAATAATAATAATAATAATAATAATAATAATAATAATAATAATAATAATAATGATAATGATAATGGTGTCCCATACCCTACGTGGTCGTAGGGAAGCAAGGCATCAGAGACCTCAGCTTCTCTAGGGGCCAGCATGTTGAGGGCGGCGCCCATCTCCTCTCCCTTGCTGCTTTACCTTCCTAAACTGTCAAGAGGCAGGTACCCATTTACAGCTGGGTGAACTAGGGGACTGTACTGAAACCATGTATTATAGTGTGCATGCTGGGTTTTTTTTCCTGTCGTCTGTTCCTACGGGCACACAATGGCCTACTCTTCCGAAACACAGAATGGGTTTTTAACTTGTGCACAAGATTTTCTGCGTGCATTTGCACACGGGGCCTTAGTTTATTTTCTCAACCGGAGGACTTTGACAATCAGTTTGGGTTTTTTTTTCGTCAACCTGGGAAGAAAGGGCAAGGCTGGGAATCGAACCTAGAATCCCACGGTTTACTTGTTGGTAGGCAGACGCCTTAACCATCCCACCACCCTCCATCTTGATCATAAAAAATGAAATCAAAGCCAGAGAAAGAAAATGAAAAAAAAACTGACAAAAAAGCAAATGAGTCTACAAAGCAAACGAAGAAGTAGCATGTAAAGTAACCCGTTGCAATCAGGAAAACACATTTGACACAAGCGCTCCACCAATCCAGAACATGTGCACTAAAAATCCTGATTTGTCCACGCAAAATCACCCCTCCCACCCCCACCCCTCACGTACACGGATATTCTATCTGCTAACTGCAATCTCTTCCCTACCCCCCACCCCTCATACACACACTCAAAGGGGCATAAATGGGTTCTAGAACAAATCGAAAAGGCAACAGCTTCGTTTTTAGAATGCCCCTACAAGGTACGTTTGGAAATCTGGCGCATTATTTCCCTTGTTTGGTTCTGTAATGGCAGAGAGAGGAAATGTACTTCCGCCATTGCAGGCGATAGTGTGCCCGTGGAGACAAAATGGCCGCAATGCCATTCAGGGTCCGTGTTTTCCTTACCGGACACAGTTTGTCCTCAGCCGGTGGCCGATCAATGCTGATCTGAATTGAATTGAATTAAACTGAATAGGCGACAACTGGACAGAGAGGGAGTGGGAGAGAATGACTGACTGACTGAATGAATGAATCTTTGAATGAATCTTTGAATAAATGAATGAATGAATCCTTTTATTTAGGGAGAGGGAAAAAAGCCCACATCATGGCTTTTTGTTTTTACACCCAGCCCTCAGTCAAGGAAAAATGATAATAGCCTAAGTCAAACTGAGAAATTAATGCATAGCTGTAAGAGATTCAATATTACTCTAATATCCATAAAAAAAAACCTATACACACACACACACACACACACACACACACACACACACACACACACACACACACACACACACACACACACACACACACACACACACAACACACACACACACACACACACACACAAACGACAATGACAATAACAACAAAAGCCTGTTCAATAGAGTGATCATTTTGAAAATATGAAAAAAGGCAAATAATGATAATCATGATGTTAAAGGTAATAATAATGACTATAGTGATGATAAGGATGATAATAAAAATAATGATACGAAGAAGAAGAAGAAGAAGAAGAAGAAGAAGAAGAAGAAGAAGAAGAAGAAGAAGAAGAAGAAGAAGAAGAAAGAGGTCCAGCTGTTTTGCATCGTAGGTAAAGTATGATATGCATTCTTTTACAGAAAGAGGAGGGGGAGGGGGAGAAGAAAGCCTCCACAGTTTGCTTGCTTGCTTGGATGGTTGATTGGTTGGTTGGTTGGTTGGCGGGCTGGTTGGTTGTTTGCTTGGTTGATTGTTCGGTGGGCTGGCTGGTTGTTTGGTTAGCCGGCTGGTTAGTTGGCTGCTTGCTTGCTTACTTACTTGCTTAGAGGGTTGGTTGGATGGTTGGTTGGATGAATGGTTGGCTGGCTGGTTAGTTGGCCGGCTGGCTGACTAGCTGATTAGTTGGTTGGTTGGTTGGTTGGTTGGTTGGTCGGTCGGTTAGTTGGTTAGTTGTTTGGTGGGTTGGTTGGTTGGTTGGTTGGTTGGTTGGTTTTGGGCTGGTTGGCTGGTTGGTTTGCTGGCTGGTTGGTTGGTTGGTTAGTTGCTTGGTTGGTTGGTTGGTTGGCTGGTTAAATGGCTGGTTGGTTCGTTGGCTGGCTGCTGGTTGGTTGGTTGGTTGGTTGGTGTTTTAGTGTTATTGTTTGTTGTTGTTGTGCTGCTGCTACTACTTCTGCTGTTCGTTATGACAATATCAGTAGCTTGGAAAGAACGGAAGTGCTTTTCTGAAGACTTTCTGCTGTCCACCTCTCCTTCCATATTCACATCTACAGAAAACCAAAAAAAATGTTGAAACCATTTCCTAATATTTGAATGCAGTCTTTTGTTTCAACCGTGGATGGCTTTGTTTTTCTTTCCAACATTAATACGCATTTTTATCCTGCTTCCCAGCTGCAGATCGATATCAATCAACTAGAGCTGACGGCAATATTGATAGATTTGATTCATCTGGACGGATGCGAAGAAAGGAAGTCAAGTAAGAGGTTCAATTCTTTGAGTCTCAGTTCTTCAACAATCGGTATATTATCTCCTCTCCCCCCCCCCCCTCCCCTCCCCTTCCCTCTATTTTTTTTCTTCTTAATTATATTTCTGCAAAGAATTTCGCTAAAAGTGTGGAAGGCTTTGTGTTTTTCTTCTCTCTCTCTCTCTCTCTCTCTCTCTCTCTGTCTCTCTCTCCCTCTATGTCTCTGTCTCTGTCTTTCTCTGTCTCTCTCTGTTTCTCTGTCTCTCAGTCCCTGTCTTTCTGTCTCTGTCTCTGTCTGTCATATATTGTAGTCTTTCTATCACAACTGCAAGCATGTGCACACAAAATATACAGAAACACCACTAAGGTTTCAAACATATAATTATCAACAAATATTACATACTGAAAACCATAACATACTCACAGGTTTTTTTTTTTAAATGAATGACAACATCAATAATGAATACTACAACCAACATATCCAGCAGCACACCCATGATGATAATTATTGCCTGTTTTTCAATAGTTATGCTACTTAGTCTCTCTCTATGCTGTGCACACATATACACAAAGGGCTTCACTTCTCTTGAAACCTCAGAACCACATAGAGAAATTTATGGGCTAGGTTATTCCTGTGGAGAATATCTGGGCTACGTTATCCATAAGGACAACATATGGGCTAGGGTGTCCATAAGGACAATACCTGGGCTAGGGTATCCATAAGGACAATATCTGGGCTAGGGTATCCATGTGGAGAATACCTGGGCTAGGGTATCCATGCGGAGAATATCTGGGCTAGGGTATCCATGTGGAGAATATCTGGGCTAGGCTATCCATGTGGAGAATATCTGGGCTAGGGTATCCATGTGGAGAATATCTGGGCTAGGCTATCCATGTGGAGAATATCTGGGCTAGGCTATCCATGTGGAGAATATCTGGGCTAGGCTATCCATGAGAAGGTCTGGGCTAGGCTATCCATGTGGAGAACACCAGGGCTTTCAACACCAGTTTCCACGCTGCCTGTCTCCACCGGCAACTGCCCACTGCTTAACCAGCAGCCAGAACTACATAAACCCTCCATTCAAGGTTAAGGGAGAATGAGGACAGCGCCCTGCTTTGCCTCCCTCTGTCAAAACAACTCTGTCTACCAGCTTCCAGCAGGTACAACTCAAATTTTACCATAACGTAAACTGACTTCCTGATTTAGGCAAAATGCCCAAAGTGCAAAATAACCAAAAACTGAATCATAACAGTGTTATGTGGGATAAAAGGAATAGATTTTACAGAGCAAATCTATGCTATGAAGAATATAAAAAATAAATAATAAACCTGGCAGAATCTATTCAAGCTGTGAGGAATAAAAGGAATAAACTTCTTTGAGGGATAAACGGAATAACCCTTACAGAGCATATCCATGCTGTGAGGGATAGAAATAAACCTGGCAGAGTGTATTTATGCTGTGAAGGATAGAAATAAACCTGGCAGAGAGTATTCATGCAGTGAGGGATAGAAATAAACCTGGCAGAGCATATCCATGTTGTGAGGGATAGAAATAAACCTGGCAGAGTGTATTTATGTTGTGAGGGATAGAAATAAACCTGGCAGAGTGTATTCAAGCTGTGAGGGATAAAAATAATAAACCTGGCAGAGTGTATTCATGCTGTGAGGGATAAAAATAAACCTGGCAGAGTGTATTCATTCAGTGAGGGATAGAAATAAACCTGGCAGAGTGTATTCATGCAGTGAGGGATAGAAATAAACCTGGCAGAGTGTATTCATGCTGTGACTGTGAGGGATAAAAAAAAAACCTGGCAGAGTGTATTTATGCTGTGAGGGATAGAAATAAACCTGACAGAGTGTATTCATGCTGTGAGGGATAGAAATAAACCTGGCAGAGTGTATTCATGCTGTGAGGGATAGAAATAAACCTGGCAGAGTGTATTCATGCTGTGAGGGATAGAAATAAACCTGGCAGAGTGTATTCATTCAGTGAGGGATAGAAATAAACCTGGCAGAGTGTATTCATTCAGTGAGGGATAGAAATAAACCTGGCAGAGTGTGTTTATGCTGTGAGGGATAGAAATAAACCTGGCAGGGTGTATTCTTGCTGTGAGGGATAAAAAATAAACCTGGCAGAGTGTATTCTTGCTGTGAGGGGAAAAAAACCTGGCAGAGTGTATTCATGCTGTGAGGGGGGAAAATTAACCTGGAAGGGTGTATTCATGCAGTGAGGGATAGAAATAAACCTGGCAGATCATGTCTATGCTGTGAGGGATAAAAGGACTAACCAGACAGAACGTATCTATACTGTGACAGATAAAGGGAATAAACTTCTTTGAGGGACAAAAAGCGTTACGCTATCAGTCGAACCCATTTATACAAACACTGGCAGCAACCTCCAGCCAACTCAGCACTTTTTCCAATCCACCAGAGGCTACACAAATTTACAGTTTCCTTTCCTTCAACATACGGACATATCTATAAAAATGTTCTTGGTTAAATTTGCAATGTGCAAAACATATTATCTTTCACATCACTTACACATTCGGGTTTTTGGTAAGTAGTTCAACACTTTTGAAATGAAATTCAAAATGTTTTTAATGATGTACATGGCCATCAATACTAATTGTTTCAAAGCCTTTTAAGGACCTTCAATATTCTTTTGAAGGGCGATTTATAAAGGTCAAATTCTAAAGTCTTTCATTCCAGAATTGGATACAATTTCTCACCAAAGGTTCCCGCCTGCTCCAGGCAATAGTCTTCTGCTGCCAAAGCAGCAGAATCAATGGACTGGTGTCAACGTCTGCTTGTAGTTTACCCACAGTAAGCAATGGCCTGTAGGCCTGTCAATCCTATCGGCCTACCTCCATGGGAAAATTCAATTTCTGCCACCCAATCTTGCCCTGGCCACAGGCAAAATGTCAAAGTTTATCTTTATTCTCATAACATCAACTTGGGTGAGCACAGTCTAAAAAAACAACAGCCACACATGCTTGAGCATACAGGCCATTCAAACCGTGGGTGGCAATCCAAGCACCTCTCTATATATACAACTGTGACTCTATTGCACAGCTAGGGAAAAGGCCATAATCTTGGCTCAGAAAAAATATTTATAGTAACTGAAAGATAAGCTTGGACATTTTCACATACCCCATATGCACATAAAAAAAACATTGTGCACATGGCACCCTCATACATAATATACATGTGCCCAATAAAAAAATATTTTTTAAATTGTGCAAATAGAAAAAAAAAAAAGATGTAATGTTTTCAGGGATAAAAGGATCTAACTTCTTTGAGGGATAAAAGGGGACTGTTCATGACAGAGCGTATTCATGCTGTGAGGGATAAAAAGACTAAAACATAAGTTACTTCAGGGATAAAAGGAATGAACCCAACAGAAGGTATCCCTACTGTGAGGGGGGATAAAACGACTAAATCTGACAGAGAGCATCAATGCAATGATAGATAAAATGACTAAATCTGACAGAGAGCATCAATGCAATGATAGATAAAACGACTAAATCTGACAGAGAGCATCAATGCAATGATAGATAAAACGACTAAATCTGACAGAGAGCATCAATGCTATGATGGATAAAATGACTAAATCTGACAGAGAGCATCAATGCAATGATAGATAAAATGACTAAATCTGACAGAGAGCATCAATGCTAGGATGGACAAAACGACTAAATCTGACAGAGAGCATCAATGCTGTGATGGATAAAACGACTAAATCTGACAGAGAGTATCAATTCAATGATAGGCAAAAGGAATTAACTTGAGCCTATCCATGCAATGGGCGATAGAATGGATAAACCTCTTTTGAGAGATAAAAGGACTTTACCTGACAGAACGTATCCATGCTGTGAGAGATAAAGGGACTAAGCTTCTTTTAGGGATAAAAGGGCAAAACTTTTATGAAGAATAAAAGGACGAAACTTCTTTGAGGGATCAAAGGACTAAACTCCTATGAGGAATTAAAGGACAAAACATCTTTGAGGGATAAAACGGCTGAACTTTGTTGAGGGGTGAAGTACTCAACTTCTTTTAGGGATAAAAGGACTAAACCTGACAGAGCGCATCCATACTGAGAGTGATATCGATAAAAGCATTAAACTTCTTTGAAGAATAAAAGTACTAGACTTCTTTGAGGGATAAAAGGACAAAACTCCTTTGAGGGATAAAAGGACAAAACTCCTTTGAGGGATAAAAGGACAAAACTCCTTTGAGGGATAAAAGGACAAAACTCCTTTGAGGGATAAAAGGACAAAACTCCTTTGAGGGATAAAAGGACAAAACTCCTTTGAGGGATAAAAGGACAAAACTCCTTTGAGGGATAAAAGGACTAAGCCTGAAAGAGCTATCCATACTGTGAGGGATATCGATAAAAGTGTTAAAGTTCTTTTAGGGATAAAAATACTACACTTCTTTGAGGAATAAAAAGACCAGACTTCCTTGAAGGATAAAAGTACTAGACTTCTTTGAAGGATGAAAGTACTAGACTTCTTTGAAGGATAAAAGTACAAGACTTCTTTGAAGGATAAAAGTACAAGACTTCTTTGAAGGATAAAAGTACAAGACTTCTTTGAAGGATAAAAGTACAAGACTTCTTTGAGGGATAAAAGTACAAGACTTCTTTGAGGGATAAAAGGACAAAACTTCTTTGAGGGATAAAAGGACAAAACTTCTTTGAGGGATAAAAGGACAAAACTTCTTTGAGGGATAAAAGGACAAAACTTCTTTGAGGAATAAAAGGACACAACTCCTTTGAGGGATAAAAGGACACAACTTCTTTGAGGAGTAAAAGGACACAACTCCTTTGAGGAATAAAAGGACACAACTCCTTTGAGGAATAAAAGGACACAACTCCTTTGAGGAATAAAAGGACACAACTCCTTTGAGGGATAAAAGGACACAACTCCTTTGAGGAATAAAAGGACACAACTCCTTTGAGGGATAAAAGGACAAAACTTCTTTGAGGGATAAAAGGACAAAATTCCTTTGAGGGATAAAAGGACAAAATTCCTTTGAGGGATAAAAGGACGCAACTCCTTTGAGGGATAAAAGGACTAAACTTCTTTTAGGGATAAAAATATTAACCTCTTTGAGGGTTAAAAAGACTCATCTTCTTTAGGGAATATAACAAGACTAAACTTCTTGGAGGGATAAAAGAGCAAAAATTCTTTGAGGAGTGAAAGGAAAAGACTTCTTGGAGGGATAAAAAGACTTAACTTCTATGAGGAAGAAAAGGACTAAACTCCTTTTAGGGATAAAAGGACGAAACTTCTGTGGGAAATAAAGAGACTGAACCTGATAGAGCAAATCCGTGCATTCCTTAACAATTTGGAACACAAAAGGGAAACAGAAAAATACTACATGCAAATGCAAAAGACTTCTTTTCAGGGGAAAAAATGACATCTACAGATTTATTAAGTAGAAAATAAAGAATATTAAAAGAAAAAAAGAAAGAAAGAAAGAAAAGAAGAGAGAAAGAAAGAAAAAGGACGGAAAAGGAAGGAAGGAAGAACGAAAGACAGATAGGTAGACCGAAGATAAGAAAGCAAAAGACAAAAACAAAATGTAACGGAATACAAAATGACAAAAAAAATAAAAGATCGAACCTATACTGACAATGATCCACCGATTGTATTTGATTTTGCAAGATATAGCGCTATATAAATTCCATTTATCATCATCATTATCATTCTCATCATGATCATCATTATTATTGTTATCATTAATAATAATCATCATACTACTACTACTACTATACTACTACTACTACTACTACTACTACTACTACTACTACTACTACTACTACTACTACTACTTCTACTACTACTACTACTACTAATAATAATAATAATAGACAACAGCTGAAGGATAACAATAATGAAAGAAAACGGGGAAAGAAAAAAGAAAAGAAAAATGTATTCAAGATACACTGAAACGAAAGAAAAAAAGGAAAGGGAAAAAGAATGAAAAGAAGAAAAGAGAACAAGTTCGAAAGAAAGACAATGGAACAAAACTGAAGAAGGGAGATAAAATAGATATCATAGGGTTGCCATAACATGTGAAGTTTCTTCCCTTTAGTCTCATTACTTACTTTCGTGTGTATGTGTGTGTGTGTGTGTGTGTGTTGGGAAGGGGGGGGGGGGGGGGGGGGGGGAGGGGGGGGGGGGGGAGTCGTTGTTATTGTTCTCCTTCACACGTTGGTCGTTTCTGTTTGGTAGGATTTTATCTTTCTCTTTATTTTTTCGAGTAGCGGTATATATATGTATGGAAGGTGATGTTGAATATAGTCTGTCAATAGTCTACAAAAGCAACAACAACAAAAAAAAATCTGAACTTATCCTGGGTTGGGGCTAAAATAAACTGTAGCTTGATTCCTTTCCCCTGCTGTATGTCTGGTATTTTATTTCATTTTATTTATTATTCCACTTTAATTCACGGCATATTTCGCTGCGGGAAATTCGGGTTGCCTTCCCCGGGGAAAGCGCGTCGTCACAAGAGCAGCGCCACCCTTTTTTCTTCCTGTCTGCAACTGTATTTGTTTCCCTATCAGTCAGAGTATCTTTTTTTCTACAGAATTTTTGCAGCAACAACTCTCTTGTTGACGTGGGTTCTTTTACGTGCGTTAAACAATTATGTGTAGCACACAGGGCCTCAGTTTTTCGTCTCATCTGAAAAGATTAGCACTCAGACCACCACTCATGGTCTTGCAAAAAGGGGACGGGGGGGGGGGGGGGGGGGGGGGGGGGGGGGGGGGGGGGGAGAGTTTCGAGCCCAAATGGGGTTCGAACCATCGCACAGTTCCGACCAGACTTTTCGCTTTCTAGGCAGGTGTGTTACCTGTAGATCACCTTCATCTGTGTAATAGATCTCCCATAGCAGGGGACAGGGAGGTGGGATGTTATCTGCATATTGATTTCGTGATGGCATGAATGTCTTTTTGCTCTGTGTGTGTGTGTGTGTGCGTGTGTGTGTGTGTGGTGTGCATGCGTGCGTGCGTGTGTGCGTGTGTGTGTCTGTGTCTGTGTCTGTGTCTCTGTGTGTGCCTGTGTGTCTGTCTGTCTGTCTGCCTGTCTGTCTGTCTGTCTGTCTGTCTGTCTGTCTGTCTGTCTGTCTGTCTTTCGGCTGTCTTCCTGTTTATGCATCTGCATATGTGGATGTCTATTAATTATCAAGTTTACATAAGGCATGGAGTTATGTCTGGTTGTGGTTTGGTGTTGTTGGTTTTCGGTATGGACACAAGCACAGCCATGTTGGCAAAGAACCTTGCCAATGTCCAAAAAGCCATAGGTTCTGGGTGTGCCTTTTGTTTGGTCCAGGCTTTTTCTAATCCAGGAGATCTTGAATGATGGTCTTTCTGCTAGGCTAGTCTTTCAGATGAATCAATAGGTTGAGGTTCTGTGGGCTATACACACACAGATGCACCTACAAACTCAAATAGGGACTCAAACATGGCTAAAGAGACCAAGATCAGAAGCTAGGAAGCATGCAGTTATAGCAGCAGAAGTAGTAGCAGTAGCAAAAACAGGGATAGCAACAGTAGCAGTAGCAGCAGTAATAAGAAAGACTCCAGAGGCATAATCAGGGAAATGTGTATTTATTATTTGATATGAGAAACACGACAATAGATCTAACAGCATTTAGGATTTGACATCATTAACACAATAGGTCTAATTGCTTTTACGATTTGATTATCACAAACAGGACAATAGGCCTGAGTGCATTTACGATTTGACCATGACAAACACAATAGATCTAACTGCATTTACGATTTTATTAAAACAAACATGGCAATAGGTCCAATTGCATTTACGATTTTATTATTACAAACTCTGAAATAGGTCTAATAGGTCTAATGCATTTACGATTTTACCATGACCAACACATTGATTATGTCTAATTGAATTTACCATTACAAATACTACAGCAGATAGAAGAGCATTTACGATTTGATGATCAAAAGCTCCACAATAGATCTAAGTGCATTTACAGTTGGACAATCTCAAAACACAATAGGTCTAACTGCATTTACGAATTGATGATCACACACACACAATAGGTCTAACTGCATTTAGGAATTGATGATCACAAACAGAATAGGTCTAAGTGCATTAACAATTTGACAATCCAAACAGGACAATAGGTCTAACTGTGTGTAGGATTTGAGATGGCAAACACAATAGGTCTAATTGCAAGATTCAAGCTAAACCCTGATGATATATTATGAGTCATTGTCATTACAATATGGCGTGTTTCATCAGGTTTGTGATAATTCTTTTTCTCTTTGCTTCCCCACTATAGCTATGATAGAAATGAATAATAATTATTGATTAAACAGTGTTTCTCTTTGTTATCACATTGATAGTAACATCATTACCAGCTAGCTTGCCAGTGGTAACTTGGCAAGAAGGGACATTTCGACACACCTAGCCCTTGTTACAAGGCTGAGAGGACACAGCCTGCCAAAGACAAAATCAGATACTGACATAGGAAGGAAGATGGCAGTATGGTTAAGACGTTTGCCTTCCAACAAGTAAACCATGAGATTCTAAGTTTGATTCCCAGCCTCGCCTTCTCTTCCCAGTTTGACGAAAAATCAAAGTGAAAGTCAAAGTCCTTCTGATGAGACTATAAACCGAGGCGCCGATGCGAACGCATGCAGAATATCAGAATATCGTGCCCACATGTTAAAACCTGTTTTGCCTCTCGGAAAAGTATGGGCTATCCTGTCCCTGAATTCACTGAAATAAAGGTAAATAAAGTAACAAAAAGGCAGGTGGGGGAAGGTAGGGTGGGGGGTGGCTGAGCAAAACAGACACAATGAAGAGATGATGCACCTCCTCTTGCAACAAGGGAAAGATATTTCAGCGGTGAATAAAAGCACATCATGTCGCTCCAGTCCACTTCATTCTCAGAGGAATCACAATGTCCGCAATACTACATATTTGCTACACCATCATGGGCAGAACGTTTCTTGGCTTTGGTCAGACTGCAGAGTTCCATGCAGTGGGGAAACAGTTCCATACTTGGTCAACCTTTTTTTGTTGTTTTAAAACCCACCCCATCTTTTCTGCTCAACCTTTATTATTAGTTCTATGTTTAAGCTTTTAAAAAAATTCTACCCAACCAGCCACCATGGCACAGTGGTTAGTGCTTTGGGTTACGAACTGGAAGGTCGCGGGTTTGAATCCCATAAGTCATAAGAGTATTTTTTCGGACTCCGGCCGGCTCCTACCCAAAGTGAGTATGCTATGGGCTCATTGGGAAGACAGACCACACAGTCGAGCTTCATCTATTTTACGGATGTCATTTTGAGAGCGTTGCTCGAATTATCTGAACAACACTGCAGGTGTCTGTGTCTCTTGGGCCCGGTCGACGCCGGCATTATTATGATAGGAAGCGTACAGTCCTGACACGTACTCTCAAAGCAAAAACACTTCCATAGCAGCACTGTTTCATTATCCTCATCATCACTGGCTTGGATTCAGTACAGTTCCCCAGTTCACACAGCTGTAAATGGGTACCAGGACTCTTTAGGGTCAGGAAGGTAAAGCAGCAAGGGAGAGGAGATGGGCGCCGCCCGCAATATGCTGACCCTTAGAGAAGCTGAGGTCTCTGATGCCTTGCTCTCCTACAACCACATAAGCTATGGAACACCTTTACCTGTACCCTTTTACCATCATCATTGATCATCATGCAATAAAAGAAAACTGTCTCTGATTCGGTATTTCACAAAAGATTAGGCTGGCAAATAACCCCTCCCCCCAAAAAAACCAAAAAAACCCAGCAACAACAACAACAACACACAAACAATTTAAAAAAACCAACAATCTCAACCATTACTTTTACAACTCCCTCCCCCCTCCAAAAAAAACAACAAACACACACAAAAAAACCCCAATCCTAACCATTACTTCTATTGTCTTAAAAACAAACAAAAAAACAACCTTCCACACCATTATTTCGTCTACAATCTTAAGTCATGACTTCAGCTGTCACTCTGATCTTAGTATCATTCCCGCTTGTCCCCCCCCCCCCACCCCCATCCACACCACCACCCGCCCGTACCCCCCCCCCCCACCACCACCCCCCACCTGTCTTCAACCTCCCTCTCCTCCTCCTTAACCGCCATCAACCAAACATAGACCACTTAGAGTTAGCACTGGTGGTGGTGGGGAAGGTTGGAGGGGTGGTGGTGGGGGTGGTGGGGGTGGTGGGGAAGGTAGGAGGAGGGGTTGTGGGAGAGGTGGTGGGAGGGGTGGTGGGGGTTGTGGGAGAGGTGGTGGTGGGGGTGGTGGGAGGAGTGGTGGTGGTGGTAGTGGTGGTAGTGGTAGACACAGCCGCGGACACGGTCACACCCAGTCTGACAGTAGCAGGATCGGCAAAATTCCCTGCAGGAGTGGTGGTGGAGGTGGCAGCGGCGGCCATGGCCACGGCCATCGCTGAGCTAGGTGCATAAGAGCCTACGTTGAGGATGCCTGCAGACACCAGGCGGGGCTGGGGGAGGAGGGAGAAGCCGTGCTGCTGTACCGCCGTCACTATGGAGGGGTCCGGTGTGTAGTGATACGGGGCGTCGACTCTGAGGGGGTTGCTGGTTTCCCTGGGTGTGGTGGCGTTTTGAGTAGATTTGCTGTCCATGCAGGAAACACACACATATACACACATACACACACACGGCGCGCGCCCATACAGCAAAACACACACGCACACGCACACGCACACACCACACACACACACACACACAACACACACACACACAGAACCACACACACACACACACACACACACACACACACACACACACACACACACACACCACACACACACCACACACACACACACACACACACACGGCAAAGGTAGATAAGAACTCATGTTTGCATGGACTGGGAAAAAAACTCCTACGCTGAAAAATATTTATTTATTTATTCATTCATTCATTCATTCATTCATTATTCATTCATTCATTTTTTTTATTTCGAAGATATTGGAATAAGCACTCATGTGCTTTTTACATCCAGACTCTGTGTGTGTGCAGCTTTGTAAATTTTGTCATCCGTTTCCACTGGCACACAATGGCCTGCTCACCCGGAACAGGTTTAAACGTTTGCGCAAGATGTTCTGAACACACTGGACAAGAACTCCTATACTGCCAGGTAAAACCTGGAATATTTCTTGTCTGTCATTTGAGCACAAATGCGTTGCGCTGCCGTTAAGCGCCTGACAAGTCAGGCCCAGCGCATCCAACTTCGGCGGGGGAGAGAATTGTTTTGTTTCAGGACTTTCTGGGGAAAAGGCAGCAGAATGGACTAAGAAGGCAGAAAGTAGGCAAGAAGGAGGCGACAGGAAGAAAAGGAACAAGGCAGAAAAAAGAGTGTGATAGAAAGACGGAACTCTTAGCACAGATTTTCCGAAGATGGGGAAGCTATTTACACAGACAGGCTCACGGACGAAAAACTATTTCTTCTTCTTCTTCTTCTTCTTCTTCTTCTTCTTCTTCTTCTTCTTCTTCTTCTTCTTCTCCGTTCCTTAGCCCAGTCTTGCATACTATGTATGGATGTTAGAACACTCTTATACGCATTGCTTGTTGTATTCATATCATGTATTGGTGTTACGTTGTTTCTGAACTAATAATTTAAACCAAGATTTCCTGCTTGCGTTTGCACATGGGACTTTGGTTTATGATTTCACCCGAAGACCTTTTGGGCGAGGGGAGATGGCATTGATGTTATCTCTGGAGGCAATTAAAGCACTGGCAGGTCTGCACTTGAAGTTGACCCGGGAAATCGTAAAAATTCCCTCTCTTAAATCACCAGAGGCTGCGGAGTGGCAGGTATACGACAGTGACGATAAAGACCCGGTTCAAGGCATTGGGGAAGATGAACATGATCATCAGAAAGAAGACTAGAACAATGGTGGATCGGTGGTCTAGGTGGTCACGCGCCTTGCCTAGAAAGCAAAAAGTCGGGTCGGAGTGTGCGGGGTTCGTACCCGTTTGGACACAAAACTTATTCCCCATCCATTAGACCCTGAGTGGTGGTCTGGGCGCTAGTCTTTCGGATGAGACGATAAACCGAGGTCCCGTGTGTTACACATCACTATTTAGCGCACGTAAAAGAACCCACGGCAACAAGGGGGTTGTCCCTGGCAAAATTCTGTAGAAAGAAGCCACTCTGATAGGGAAACAAATACACTTGCATGCAGGAAAAAGAAAAAAAAATGGGTAGGCGCTGCACATGTGGCGACGCGCTCTCCCGGGGAGAGCAGCCCGAATTTCACGCAGAGAAATCTGCCGTGACATAAAGTGGTACAAAATACAAAAAAAAATATAAAACTTCAATCATAAAAAAACATACTCAATGAAACGCTTAATGAATGCACGCACATACCAATAGTGAAATAAATGAATCCCTAAGTCGGAATTTGGCTACCTGAATGGTGGCAGTTAAAAATAAAACGGTGAAGCATAAGCAAAAATCTCACCATTGGTGAACCTCGGAGCTCTATCCAAGGACCACCCCCCACCCCGCCCTCCCCCTCCAAAAAAAAAAAAAGAAATAATAATTTAGATAAATGAAAATAGAAATAAAATTTACCTTTTCCTGACACCACGACGTAAACTGTCCAGCCCACGTCACCCCTCCCTCTAGCCAGCATGTCCTTACTGTGCCCTCGACACGATGACGTCACGGAGGGTGAAGACGTCCCGTTGCCTACACTGATGGCTACGCAGTCCACAGTCCCTGCACAGGCGGTAGCACATTCCACCACACTCCGGCACTGGAAGGAGAGCACAGAGTCAGAAAACATCACATTGTTTTCTGCATTCCCCATCCGTACAAATGAAACGCCACGAAAAGATGGGTGACTGATTCCGTGAGTAAGACGAACGGCCATGGCTTGACTCCAAGTGAACAGAAACAACAGCAACATCGTCATTTTTTTGATGATGTTTATGATGCCCTCTCTCACACCTCACCTATCCTGTAGTCTAGTAGACCGTTGTGGCACCACTGAGGAATTGCAAAATGTTGATGGAACATTTACAAAAACTTGAAAACACAATGGACAGGAGCTTCCAGTCAATAATGAAAACTGCTGAAGACTGGATTCTTCCGGACACGCTTAGTGACCATCCAGCAGTACAACCACATCGCTAATGCCGCTCTGTGACAGTTCCTCGGTCCCTGCTTCGACATCCGTTATCAGCCAGTTATAACCAGTGACATTCACACACATGTGTAACTACCTAAAAACATTTCCGCGTTTTCGTTACCACTCGCGAAGAACCGTTGATACTGTACAGTGTAAAATTTTTGCTGTTGCACCTTTCGATTTTGGTCCCCTCCCCAAATACCCCTTAGTAAATGGGTTGAAAAACCTCTAACACATTAAACCCTCTCTCTCTCTCTCTCTCTCTCTCTCTCTCTAACAGCTCTTTAAATACTGCTAAAATGCTCTGAGAAAGTCATCCCACCCCCAACGGAAAATGGCTAGACTATTTGTGTCTGTCGAATGGAAAAGGAGAACAAAAATTTAATGTCTTCGGAGCAGTCTTAAAAATATCAGAGATATCTGAAAAGAAAAAAAAACGTAAAAAAAAAACAATGAAAAGAAGTCCAAAGCACAACAACAATAAATCCTGTTTGAGAAAAAAAAAAACAATAAAAAAGTCCCAAACACAAATTAACAACAAATTCAATATAATGCAGTCAGCAGATTGTGGAAGTCACAATGCCCTGAGCAAGGCTTTGTGCCCTTAATGGGAAAACAGTTGCCATAGGCCTCCATTCTTTTGCAACTGCTGTTGTTGTCGCCACTGTTGTTATTGTTGCTATTGCTGTTGTTGTTGTCCTCTTGCTCTTGTTATTGCTGATGTTGATACTGTTTTCAACGTCTTCATTGTTGTTGCTCTTCTTGCTTTTGTTCTTCTTGAACTTGTTGTTCTTCTTGTTTTTTTGTTTTGTTTTGTTGTTGTTGTTCTTCTTCTTCTTCCCCTTCTTCTTCTTTCTTCCCTTCCCCTCTTCCTCCCTTCCTTGGTTTCTCTGACCAAAAGATGCTAATGCTCTGTGACTGAAGCCAGTCCCCATAAGGTCTAGATCCCATGACCAGCCCATGTGTGCGCTATTATTACCCCTTGGCCACAGCAGTTGAAAATGTCTATGGTACCACACTTTTGTCAGAATATAATATGAAAATTGGACAATTCAGCTTCAAAACATCTGATAGTAAATAGCTGTTGTTTTTTGTTGTGGTTATCATTGTTATGGATGCAGAAGCTGCTGCTGCTGTGTTGCTGCTACTGCTGGCTGCTGCTGCTGCTGCTGCTGCTGCTGCTGCTGCTGCTGCTGCTGCTGCTGCTGCTGTGATGATGATGATGATGATGAAGACGACGACGACGACTAGAACTGTATATATATTCATAAAACAAAGGCTAAGTATAATGAATGCACAGAGGATCACAACCACGAACTTACTTGGACAGGAATTTGTCTGCCTTATCTTCTAAGACACTTCCATCCTGCTGTTCCCACTCCGCTCATTCCGATCTCTCTGCACAAGCTATACCTAGCCTTGCCATGTTGCATTCTTAGCATCAGAGGAACACAGGGAGCTGATAAATGATAGGCCATCGTAAGGCCACCACCCAAAGGAGCCCTGCACCGAAAACTGCTTGGTCAATTTGGTGGTTTTGACTGATGCCTAGGATATAATATGCAAGACAATGCCTACTGATCCTACCATTGACGACAATAATAAGCTAGTTGAGGAGTCAGGCTGAGTGAGACTCCCACCCGGGCTCCGTGGGGTGGTGATCATCCCAACGTACCTCTAGCGACCTTCTCCTGCGAACCTCTAATCCCTAAGGCTTTGACACAAACTCACCACAGGCATAGAAGTTTCTGTAGGAACCGAAACTAAAGTCTCATGAGGCAAGAGCAACCAGGGTCACTGAGCCAGAGACTTTTTTTTTTTTTTATTGGATGATGGTCAGTGGTGTTGAGGATGATACAATGATGCTGCTATGGAAGTGCATATGTACGTTAAGGCTTCATGACAGGGCTGTGCTATACGGTTACTGTCATAAAATATCACTGGCATTAACAGGGCTCCAAAGATACAAACGCATGCAGTGTTGGTCAAGTAATAGAAGCAATACTTTTAAACTTGCATGTGTGAGCTTGATGAATCGTTCTGTGTGATCCCACGGTCTTTCCAATGAGACTGTAGTAATTTACTCCAGGCCGAAGCCCACGAGAGTCTGAAGAAACCTATAACTTATGAGAGTAGAACCCTTCTAGCCAAGAAGCCAATGTGTTAACCACTGTGCCATGGTGGCTGGCTTGTCAGAAAGCTAGTCTTGTTTTGTCTTGTTTTCTTTTGCACAAAATCTGTTAGTGTACTAATAGTATCAATTGGAGTCCAAAGCAATATTGAGACAAAAGAAAAAGTAAATTATGATTTTAAAAGACGAGTTTTTTCTAAATGCAAAATCAAAATAGTTTTACTCTGTGTGGATATGATAATGGCGCCATTAATAGAATTAACTGTTATCTATAATGCTCAAACATTTTCTATTTGGGCAACACTCCCGTTATAAGAGAATGACGATGCCAGCCTTTTGACACAAAGGATTTGCCATACATAAACAGACTTTATTGAGCTTGACTGGTCTGGCTACACCCATTGTGTGGAGAAATCATTAGAGGCAAGGATGCTGGTGTGTATTTGGGGATGGGGTGGGTATTTTGGGGATATGAATTCTTCCACTTTACAGAGATCCTTTGTAAGAACACTCCTCCACTTTACAGCGATCCTATGTATGAACACATGTATAACATCAATGTGCTGACAGTGAACATTCCTTCACTTCACAAAGAAAGAAAAACAGCCATGGTTCGTGGTATAGATCGCATATAACACCCAGCATGCACCACTTGCGTCCAAACTACGTTGCTTGAAAAAAGTTCACTTCAGAGTTCCAACAGCCCCTCAAGAAGTGTAGGGAAAAGTCACATCAGTGAAGTCAAGTGAGTGGAAAAGTCACATCAGTGGAGACACATCAAAGAAATAAAACGAATAGAGAAAAGGTAAAAAAAAGATAAAGTTGTCCCATAACCTATATTATCTAGGGGAGCGAGGCATCAGAGACCTCAGCTTCTCTAGGGCCCAGCATATTGAGGGTGGTTCCCCTCTCCTCTCCTTGGCTGCTTTACCTGCCCTGCCCTGACCCTAAAGAGGGCAGGTATCCATTTCTAGCTGGGTGAACTGGGGAACTGTACTGAAGCCAAGGTGAGCAAAAGGGTCGTCCATCCACTTGGTAACAGAGCTCGATGCTAACAAGGGCTAAAAGTGTGTTTTCTCCCCGCAGGACAACACATCAGCATGTTTCCTATAAGCAAGGGGTCTCTGCTGTCGTGCAGATTCGATTCTTCCAGCTATACACATGAAAAGGGTTGTTACCATGTTGTGACCACAGCTTGAGTCTGTCGCCTCATCACCCTGCCATTGTCACAGTATTATGGCACGTGCCAATGGCGCAGACAATGCAAGCAGCCACCAGAATCTGAATCCGAGTTCTCTCTCGCCAACAATCATTATTGGATGTTTTCCTGGGTTTGAGTGTTTTGCTTTTGTTTCGTTTTTGTCTGTTTGGTTAGTATGGTTGATTGGAGAGAGTAGAGAGAGAGAGAGAGAGAGAGAGAGAGAGAGAGAGAGAGAGAGAGAGAGGAGAGAGAGAGAGAGAGAGAGAGAGAGGAGAGGAGAGAGAGAGAGAGAGAGAGAGAGAGAGAGAGAGAGAGAGAAACGAATTTTACTGCTTTAAGGGAGTAGGCTCATACAGCAACAAAACCTGCAGCTCACCCCCTTCCATGACATGGAAACCACGGCATTGATTCGTAATGTACAGCCAAACAGGAAACTATTTACTGTCAAGATAGGCCTATATTCCCAGCCTTTCTTTGGTGGAGTCTTAGTCACACACTGTTAGGCCTAGGTCTAGGCTAGCCTAGATAGAATTGTAGTAAGTCTCAAAGTGTGGCTAAATCCTTGAAGCACACAATAAGGTCTCCGTGTGTAGTGTTTCCTGGATTTGCTTCCCATTCTGCAAACTAGCGAGTTTGACACGTTCCTCTTTTAACATGTTTTTCTGTTGCTGTTTGACAAACCAGTACACACATACTGGTTCAGTGTCTGGTTAGCATGCTAACTGGATCACAATGTTGTCAGACTCACACGTCACAATATCTTCACCATCTGAAGGATGTAGGATAGATGTTCTTAAGTGTGTATTTCTTTGGCTGTCTCTCAGTCTTTTCTGTAAGGATCTGTTAGAGTAGCCACATACCATTTGATATTTCCTGTGTCCAATGCACCAACAATATTATCAGATTCACCTTAAGCTGCAAAACACACATCAGCACAGTCATTACAATCAGACACGGCAGGGGGGTTCTAAATCAACAGATGAAGTGCAACTTAACTGATGTTTTTCTGTTGTGTTCTGTGTGTGTGTGCTGTTGGTAGGTCTACTCTATGCATATCTGCACATGCTGCACTCAAATGTTTTGCACCACTGTCAGGCAGACTGAGGCACTGCAGACACAGTCACTTTCACACACAACACTTGCCTGCTTCTCTTTATGCTTTCTGGAGCGCTCCAGCGAATTTGGGAGGATTTTTTCCTGTAGTACTGTACTTGCCTGCTGCCATTCACTGTTGGATCCCTGTGTCCACTGGTTTCAGTCACAAGACAAAAACCATGCTGTCCCCCTCCTGCCACTTTCCAGCTGGAAACTGCATTGTCAGTCAGCAGGGCACCTAAGGTCTTCTCCACACATGTTGGAAGTCCAGTAACTGGCATTTTTAGAATGAATTACAAGTTTTACTGCTGCTCACAGAAAAAGTGTGCCCTGTCCCTTCAGGTCTGACCTCAGAGAGAGAGAGGGGGGGGGGGGGGTATGTGTGAAAAACAGACAGACACATAAGGGCTCACACACACACACACACACACACACACACACACACACACACACACACACACACACACACACACACACACACACACACACACACCACACACACCACACCACACCACACCACACCACACACACACACACACACACACACACACCACACACACACACACACACACACACACACACACACACACACACACACACACACATCCTTCGGATGAGACCATAAACTGAGGCCCGTGTGAACACATGCAGAACATCTTGCGAAACACGTTAAATCCTGTTCCGCTTTTTGTAAGAGAAGGCCATGTGTGCCCGGTGGGAACAGATGACATTTACCAAACTACATACACATGGGGACTGGATTTAAAAAAGCACTAGAGTGCTTATCCCATTATCCTTGATATAAAAGAATAAAATAAATAAAATAAAATAAAATAACACACACACACACACACACACACACACACACACACACACACACACACACACACACACACACACACACACACACACACACACACACACACACACACACACACACACACACACTGTGGTTGTGGGGCTACTGACAAGGTAATGACAGGTTGGCGTGTCGAGGACATTTGCAAATTACTGTCATTGATTGTGTCTTTTAGCAAGTCTGGGAGCATGACTCTCTCTCTCTCTCTCTCTCTCTCTCTCTCTCTCTCTCTCTCTCTCTCTCTCTCTCTCTCTCTCTCTCTCTCTCTCTCTCTCTCTCTCTCTCTCTCTCTCTCAGGGGACTGGATGTAAAAATAAAAAACCAACCACATGAGTGCTTATTCATAATCCTCGAAAAAAAAACAGAATCTGAATTTAATATTAAAAAAAAAAGAATTTGAATCACTCTTTTCTCTCTCTCTCCTGCATGCACACAAGGACTAGATCTAGATGTAAAAGAAACAATAACAACAAAATACAAAAAACAAATAAACATAAGGGTGCTGATGCCATTGTCCTCAAAGTAAAAGAATACATTTGATTTATTCTCATTTTTCATTTATTTTCATTTCTTTTTTTCTCTTTTTTTTCTTTTTTTAATCTTTGATAAGTCATTTTCAAAAATTTAATGATTGAGAAGTTGGTACCTGCACTTGTCTTTTCTCACTACTTTTTCCTCAATAATACTTTGTGGTCAAGTGGGAATTGCATCTCTAGTAGATCCAAGTGTAGGCCATTTATCTATTTTTCCCAACTTCTTTTGCCTGTGCATTCACTTAAAGTGTATATCAATGTTTGGGTTATTATCCAGCTAAGACTGACCACTTGGCTGGATACAAACTTCATGACCTCCCTTGCATCCTTTAATAGGATCCCCAAACTTAAGGCACAAAGATTCACTAGGTGCTTATTTTGTCTTATTCAGTTGTTGTTTTTTCCAACATATATTCTAAGCATATTTTCTTTCCCATTTTATCATCGTCTTTTGAGGGCAGCTTCAAAAGGCCACAGGAATATCAAATATTCCTTTGAATGCAATTGACACATTTAAATTCTGAAAAGTGTCTTGCTGTAAGGTACCACAGCAGCTGAAGTTTCAATCACCACCGGGACCTCTGATGAGGGCTCATCCAGGAGCCGAAACTCGAGTCAGGTCAGGCCAAAGGCATGGTTCTTACTCAGAAATGCCTGCAATGCTGCCACTGAAAGACATTATTCCCTAGAATTTATTTTCATTTCATTTTTTTAAAATATTTTTTTATCTGAATCTTTGATAAGTCATTTTCAAAATGATTGAGAAGTTGGTACCTGCACTTGTCTTTCCTCACTACTTTTTCCTCAATAATAAATTTGATTTAATGTAACTTTAAGATTGAATTGAATAAGATTTAGATATAATTCAATTTAATTATTTGCAAGGATGCCTGATCTCTCCCACCCTCTTCAATGTCTTAGAATAATGGCTGATGCACATTGAAAATCATGAGGGTACAGTCAGCATTGGAGGAGGCAAGACACGTTTTGCCGATGACATCGACAGCCTAGCTGGAGAAGAACAAGAGCTAGTCAGCCTGGTAAATCACCTCACCTTAATAAAGCCTCATCAGCATATGGCATGCAGATCAGTGCAGAGAAAACCCAGCTGATTACAAATAGTACCAATGGCACCAGCAGTGACATAGTTATAGATAGTAAGAAAATCGGACCGTCCATAGCTTCAAATATCTGGGAGCGATAGTATCACATGAAGGATCAAAACCTGGAATTCTCCTGGATAGCCCAGATCACAGCTGCAATGACCAAATCTAAAGTCCTGGAATGATAAGAACATCGCCATCAGCTTCAAGATCAGACTGATGTGTTCCCCGATCATGTCATGTCCATATTTTTCTACGCTTGTGAAACATTGACCATAACAGCAGATATTGAAAGAAGGATACAAGCAATGGAGATAAGATGCTTTCGCAAACTCCTTGGCATTTCATACAGAGATCACATCACTAATGAAGAAGTGAAAACTAGAATAAAGAATGCCATGGTCCATATGAAGAGCACCTAACTACAGTGAAAAAACGCAAGCTAAAGTGGTTGGGGCACATCACACGATCATCTGGACTGGCCAAGACAGTCTTACATGGAACAGTAAGGGGAGGGAGACGAAGAGGCAGACAGAAGAAACAATGGGAAGACAACATCAGAGAGTAGACAGGCCTTGGGTGGAACGACCTACTACGGAGGGCGGAGGACCGTGGGGAGTGGAGGAAGCTGGTTTCAAAATCTTCAGCTGTGCCCCCACGGCCCATGGGACTACGGGACAGGTGAAGGTGAAGAATTTAATTTAATCTCTCTCTCTCTCTCTCTTCTCTCTCTCTCTCTCTCTCTCTCTCTCTCGCTGGCCCGAGTATTACGTCATTATCAATTTTGTTTCCAACTGAAATTGGATTCAGGCGGTCTTCTAAGAAGCAAGGTAAATGAATGAAGATACATGAACTATGTTTGTACGCATTTTTGTCTCTGTCCCCTTCATTCGTGTTTATGAAATATGCATGTATGGGTGTACATTTTTAGTATTGCCAAGTTCTAAATAAAGCTTTCTGAAGTTTTGATTACGTGGGCATTTTGTTGGTGTGTTTTTTTCCTCTTTCCACCCTTGGGCCTTGAAATGTATTGTGGCCAAAGGCCAAAGTTAATTAAACAGTTTCAGTGTTCATCTCTCTCTCTCTCTCTCTCTCTCTCTCTCTCTCTCTCTCTCTCTCTCTCTCTCTCTCTCTCGTAATCGCTATTGGATAAAAGTAGTTCGGATGGAACAATACAGATTGCCAAATAAGGCTTACAACATGCTAACAGAGTTAGATGCCAGAGGTAAAAACAACTGGGTTTCACGTGTACGAATGACATTGTATAAGTATGGTTTTGGCTTCGTTTGGATGAATCAGGGTGTTGGTGATATGACTGGTTTTATTCGTGTGTTTCGACAACGTCTTATTGATTGTGGTTGGCAGAGATGGAGTGCTCACATGGAAGACAACAATATATTTTTATGTATGAAATGTTAAATTACTTGCAATGTACTCCAGAGTATCTCTCAGTGGAATTGGTTAGATTCGGCATTTGTGATATTTTTGTGCATCATTTTCGATATAGAAGAGTAGCTGACTGTAGTTTGATTTGTCCATTATGCCTTGAGACACAAGAAAATTAGGTACATTTTGTTCTTTTATGTCCTAGATTAAGTGACCTCAGAAAACAATTTATCCCATATAAGTATTACTCGCAACTTTGTTTGTTAAAGCTGATATTGCTTCTTACTACAACAAACAGAACAACAATAAGGCATTTAGCATTGTACTTACAGAAAGCATCTAAGTTAAGAAAAACAGTGTTAACATGAGTAGGAAATATTGTGTTGCTGCATTTGTTGTCATGATGTGATTATTATGTTTATCCCCCTTCTAAGGGGCTGTGGCATCTCTCTCTCTCTCTCTCTCTCTCTCTCTCTCTCTCTCTCTCTCTCTCTCTCTCTCTCTCTCTCTCTTCTTATTTGGTCTCCTTTCTGATAGGATCCTATTTCATGCTTAGGAGCAAAGCACTGGAAAAACCGTATGTTCTTTGTCACTGTGCACTTTGTATTTTCCTATCTTTAATGGCTGAAACATGAAAAGTTGTAGTGTTTAAATAAAATGAAAATCTGTTAAGTTTTACATGTTTTGCCGCCACTGTTTTCTTTCTTTTTTCCTTATTTTGACGTTCACCCAAAATGACGGGTTTATTTGTGATGCAATTGTGATATTTGACGTCAGCTCATCAACAACAAACAAAAGTGGCAAGGGAAGAGAGCAAGCCTTGACAAGCAACTATGCAGGCAATCCTGCAGGTTCCAACCTACGCTAGGGGACGGTTTGTCAGCCAGGCGAATTTTGTCGTGTCTCTGCTGGCAGCTACCATTGGATTGGGGGATGTTCTGCGCTTTCCAGCTTTCGTCCTTAAGCAGAATGAAAGCTCTTTGTTCATCCCTTTCTTGCTGGTGATGACTGTCATCGGTATCCCTCTGGTGTCCATGGAACTTTTCCTGGGACAGTTCACCAGCTCAGGGCCTGCTACATGTTGGGAGTTTGCGCCCATTTTTAGAGGAGTGGGGTTCGCTTCTCTGATCCTGTCGGCGTTAGCAAATACTTTTTATCAAGTCAACCTAGGTATAGCAGCGATCTATATTTTTGACTCCGTGACCATCATTCTGCCGTGGAAACACTGTGACCGTCAATGGGCTTCTGATATGTGTCTTGATTACCTGAACGTGTCTTCAGCCAACTATTGCAGAGATCAAGGGTGGAATGTCAGCAGGGATGGAGCCTGTTACAATGACACAGTCACACCCAAGCAGATCAAGTCCATCTGGAACACCAGCCTCGCTGCTGAGAACAAAATAAAACGAGTTCTTCCAGCGGCGGATTATTTTTACCGCTTTGTTCAAGGGGTCAACAAACCTGGCATCAGTTTGCACAACCTGGGCTCCGTCAACTTGAGGCTGTTTGGCAGTCTGGTCTTAGTGTGGACTGCCATTGGCCTGACTTTGGCCTGGGGTCTCAACAGCCTAGTCCGAGTGTTATACATTGCTATCCTTTACACCTTCTTCTCTTTGATTCTTCATTTGCTATACGATTTGACCTTGGATGGAGCTCTGAGTGGCATCAAACTATTCTTTTCTGTCAATTTAAAGGAATTAAGGAACAAAACCCTATGGCTGAGGGCCGCCAACCAAGCTATCTTCACCCTGTCTGTGAACTCTGGAGCCCTGCTGACCCTGGCCAGCTTCAACAACTTAAGAGGAGACTGCTGCTTGTTCGCCACCATGTTGGCTGCAGGCAATGTGGGCACCAGTATTCTCTCCGGCTGTATCGCCTTTGCCGTTCTGGGATCCGTGTCCACGAAATTACACATCCCTTTCACGAGGTCACCAAGGGTGATAACATAGGTTTTGTCGTCTATCCCTACGCTCTGGCTCAACTGAAAGAAGGGTCTATATGGTCTGGAATCTTCTTCTTTATGATCTTCATTGTGGGGCTCTCGTCGGCCACTGTGTATACGCAAGCTGTGTACACTGGGCTGTTGGACCTCTTTCCTCTGCTGAGGCACCACAAGACCGTGGTGCTGGTGGTCATGTGCAGTGTCTCCTGCCTGTTGGGCATTCCTCTCGTCACTGACGGTGGACCTCATCTTGTCAAGATTTTAGTAGATGGGGTGTTCTCCTTCGACATCTTCGTGCTGTCCTTCATGCAGGTCATATCCCTGGCCTGGGTCTACGGCGTGAGAAACTTCCTCTACGACGTCAGCTTCATGGTTGGCGAGAACGTGTTGGGCTGTGTGCCCTGGAGATTCCTCAAGTATGGCTTTGTACTCAGCTGGACTGTGCTGAGCCCTGTTTTTGCGGCCATCAATGCCGTGGCCAACCTCCATATAGCCTTTTCCGCTGCTGACACTCTGCAGGGTGCCATGAAGCTGACCATATCTTGCATCATCTTGTTGCCCATACCCATCTGTGCTGTCCGTGCTTTGCTAGACACGAAAGGCAGCTGCCTACAAAAGCTGAGCTCGGCATGCCAGCCCACAGAGCACTGGGGGCCTGCGCTCCTTAAAGACCGCACCGCGTGGCTGGCCGGCCGTCAAGGCGCAGAGCTGCCTGCATCAAAACCTAAAATGGCTGCCTCTCAAACTGACATCATGAAGGACGCAGCTGGTTCCATTCCCAACGTGGGAGGAAAGATGTCCATGACCCAGGAGGACATCTTTTCCAAGCAGCCTTCAGGCACTGCTCCTCTGTTTGGAATCGCCAGTCTGTCCACTGTGGATGATGTTCAAATTGTCATTGAGCCTCCTAGTGCATCTTTTGTTCACAACTCGGCATCAGGAATGGTCCCCCTCCCCCAAACTGACCCACAGGAAAATCCTGAAGACTCGATGACAGATGACCCTCGTGTGTTTCCAAAGAAGGCGTTCAGCAACCAGCACACTGCCGGACACCCTGCCCCTCCAGCCAGCAGCCCAAGCCCTGGAAAAGGTCATTCAAAGTCATACCATTTAGTACGTGGGGCGCTGTTTGATCCCGCCCTGAGCCAGTCGCAGTCCAGTTCCAGCCTGAGGAATCTGCCAAAACACCTCTTCCAACAAGTCCAGCAGCGGTTCACTTTCCGTGGATTTAGGAAGTCAAGTCACATGATGGCCAACACTGCTAGCATTAAGTCAGACAATGTAGACAGCATTGCCAGTTTAAAATTAGACATTGTAGATAACACTGCCAGCCTAAAGTCAGACAATATGGACGACACAGCCAGGATAAAGTCAGACAATATGGACGACACAGCCAGCATAAAGTCAGACAATGTTTGATGACACTGCCAGCATAAAGTCAGACAATGTTTGATGACACTGCCAGCATAGCCAGCATAAAGTCAGACAATATATAGCAACACTTCCAGCAGAAAGACAATATATAGTAACACCACCAGCTTAAAATCAGACAATGTACAATGACACTGCCAGCTTAAAGTTAGACAAAGTCGACAATACTGCCAGCTGAAAATCATGCAATATATGATGACAGTGACAGCTTAAATTATTCAATATGGACGATACTGCCTGCATAAAGTCAGACAATGTGTGATGACACTGCCAGCATAAATTCAGACAATGTATAGCAACACTGCCAGCTTTAAGTCAGACGATGTATAATGACACTGCCACCATAAAGGCAGACAATGTGTGATGACTGCCAGCACAGCCAGCATAAAGTCATACAATGTATGACACGGCCAGCATAAAGTCATACAATGTATGACACTGCCAGCATACAGTCAGACAATATGGACAACACTGCCAGCACAAAGTCAGACAAATGTATAATGACACTGCCAGCTGTAAACCAGGCAATGTGTGGTAACAGTGACTGGCTGAAGGGACCAGCAGTGTCAAGATCTATGCAATTTTATTGTATTGCATACCACTTCAAGTCATGGCAGATTTTCCGGCGTAAAATTTGGGCTGCCCTCTCCCAGGGAGAGCGCTTCGCCACCCGTTATTTTGTTTTCTTTTCCTGTCTGAATATGTATTTAGTTTCCTTATCAGAGTGGCATTTTTTTTACTACAAAATTTTGCCAGGGACAATTCTCTTGTTGCAGTGGGTTCTTTCACGTATACTTAATTGAGTATCGCACACGGGACCACAGTTTATCGTCTTGTCCTAAAGACTAGCACCCAGACCACCATCACTCATGGTCTCATGGATGGAGGAAAAGTTTGGGGCACAAATGGGGATCAAACCACCATACACTTGAAAAATGGACTTTTGGCTTTCTAGGCAGGTGCGTTACCTCAAGACCACCTATCCACTGAAGCGACAGGGCAGCACAAGCACAGTAGGTCATGAAGTGGCTTTGACTTGTTTTTACAAGATAGAGGACTATATGAATTCCATGTATGACTATTATTATTATTATTATCATTATTATTATTATTTTATTATTATTATTATTATTATTATTATTATTATTATTATCATCATCATCATCATCATCATTTTCATTATTGTTGTTATCATTTATGATGATGATGATGATGATATATTATTATTATGAAGTGTCTCCCCGTGTATCCATAGCCTCTGCCACTCTTCAGTAATGACGGATAAACTGTTACCGCGTTTTCAGCACTGGATGGGGTTGCCTGGCTTTGGTTCGTGTAAGCTCAGGTAGGCACACTTACACACTCGTGTGTACATTACACGCACAGGCGCGCACACACACAGACACACACTCATACACTCTCTCTCTCTCTCTCTTCTCTCCTCTCTCTCTCTCTCTCTCTCTCTCTCTCTCTCTCTCTCTCTCTCTCTCTCTCTCTTGTAAACTGGGGGAAATTTTCTTACGATATCAAAATTCTTCCCCTTAAATTTTCTTCATATTTTGGCCTTAAATCCCTCAAACCCACACGTTCTGTCCTAAGCCTTTCCTCAAAATTCACTGTGTTTTTTTTCCCACTAGATAGGCCTAACAGTCTGACTGGGATGACAGTGATATAGAGATCTGTAACTGTAAGGTAAGGTAAAGGTTTCCCAAAACCTGTGTGGTCGTAGGGGAGTGAGGCATCAGAGACCTCAGCTTCTCTAGGGGCCATCATGTTGAGGGCGGCGCCCATCTCCCCTCCTCGTTGCTTTACCTTCTCTGAACCTAAAGAGGGCAGGTACCCACTTAAAGCTGGGGGAACTGTACTGTAGCCAAGGCGCGTCCCCCATCCAATTGGCTACCACGCTTGATGCAGCTTAACTTGACTGGGGGAAAGCGAGCGCTCTGACCACTGACCACTGAGTTATCCCGTCCCCGTCCCTGTAAGGTAGACATTCATAATGCATGCCTCATCAGCATTTCGATTGAATGGTGGTGGGATGATGCAACATTGAGCTACTGATTCCAGACTGAATGTTCCACGAACAACAAGAAGAAGAAGGGGCTTTGTGTGTCATTGTTTGACTTGCCTGTGTTAACTAGCCTAAGGGCCAATATTTTTGAATGGTCTTTTTCTGTTCAGTTTGAATTTTCTTGCCTTTTTTTTCTTTAAGCCATTACATTTTTATAGATGAAAAATAAACCTCGTTGTTTCAGACTAGATTCCATTGGCTTTGTCTATTGAGTGACCACAAGAGATGATGCCAAACCCCAGAGGATCCCAGTTGTAGGGCTTGGGCTACTGATTCACGGCTGGCTTTCCTAGTGAGTGTCTAAGTGTCACTTGTGGCCATTGGAAAGAACAAAAAACCCAGACTGCTCTCTCCTCCCTGAGTTTTTTTGTGCACAATGCACAGCTGTCAGCTTACCCCACTTTCAGCTCATCTCAGCTGCTAATTAACCCATCCCATCCCAGCCCAGCTGGGGCCAGCTGGCACTAATTATAGCAGGAGCTGACCACACTTGGACTAGGTAAAAGGGAAGGGTGCGCTAAATATAGCACTCCTGACTGAGGGATGTTGGATTTGTGCTCTGTGATTGCACCATTTTCAGGCGTACTGTACTGTCTATAGCCTGCCATTTTCAGTTATACCATAATGTCTATAGTGTGCTATTTTTACTCTTAACATCATTTATTTTCTATAGTGTGTCATTTTTAGTCATACCATTATGTTTATTGTGTACCATTTTCAGTTATACAGAATTATTGTCTATAGTGTACCCTTTTCAATCATTATATTGTTTATTGTATACTATTTTAATCATACTATATTGTCTATAATGTGCCATTCTCAGTCTTACCATATTGTCTATAGTGTGCTTTTTTCAGTCTAACTGTACTATGTGTACCATTCAGTCATACCATATTTTCTATAGCGTGCCATTTTCAGTCCTATATAGTCTATAGTGTGCCATTATCAGTCACACCCTATTGTCTGTAGCATGCCATTTCCAGTCGTACTATATTGTCTATGGTGTACCATTGTCAGTCATATTATAAATATAATTGTCTATGGTGTACGTTATAATTCATTCCATATTGTCTATGGTGTACCATTGTCAGTTGTACTATGTCTATAGTGTGCCATTTTCACTCTTTACATCATCTGCTTTCTATAGTGTGTCATTTTTAGTCATACCATTATGTTGTTTATTGTGTACCATTTCTGGTCATGTATAATTGTCTATAGTGCAACATTTTCAATCATATATTTTCTATAATGTTCCATTTTCAGTCTTACCATATTGTCTGTAGTGTGCCATTTTCAGTCTTACCATATTATCTATAGTTTACAATCATACCATATTGTCTATAGTGTACAATCATACCATATTGTCTATCTATCTATTTCTCTGTTCTATCCCTTAGTCTGGCGACCGTAGGGGCACCCATGTAGACTTGACAACCAGTTCCTTCCATTCCTCTCTCTGTTCTGTCTTTCTAAGGGTTTTGTTGAGTTCTAGGCCTGTCCACTCACTGATGTTGTCCTCCCATCTCTTCTTTGGTCTGCCTCTTTTTCTTCCTCCTTGGACAGTGCCTTGCAGTATTGTTTTTGCTAGTCCTTTTGATCTTGTGACATGCCTGTACCATTAAGTTTATGCTTCTTTACGATTGATAGAAGAAGCTAGAGGTATGAGGATCACTAATGGTTTGTGGGTTATGTGACCATTTTCCCTGTCAGCATTTAGGTGGGGAACGTGAGTGCTCTGACCACTGAGGTATCCCCTCCCCTATTGCTGTATGGGTCAAAACTCTGGGCTAGTATGTCAGTAGATTTTCGTAGGGACCAATGGTTTGCTGGATTCTGTTATGCACGTTCTTCGTTGCTTTTGTGATCTCTGTAGGAGATGCCAAGGAGTCTCCAGAAGCATCTCGTCTCTACTGCCTGTACCATCCTCACCTCACCTCCTTCTCCTGGCCGAATGGTCGTAGAGGAGACATGAGGATGTCTGCCTGTACTCTTTCTCTCCAAATCTGCAGTCAGGGTCCATAACTCACAGGCATACAGGAATGTGGATATGACAAGGGAGCATATTAGTCTGATCTTGGACTTGTGTGAGGTATTTTATCTTTCCCGATGGTGTTCAGTTTTGACAGTGCTGTTATTGTCTGTGCAATCCTGCATACTACCTCTGGCTTGGACCCTGGTCTGATACCACGGCTCTCAAGTACTTGAAGCTGTGAACTGTTTCCAGCTTCTTGTCATTGACCCTGATATCAGTGCTGATGCCCTTGGTGTTATTTGTCATCTGTTTGGTCTTCTCTGCATTGATTTCCATGCCGTATGTTGTAGAGGCCTTGTTCAGGTGTTCTGTTAAGCTGGTAAACATTTATAAATATATAGATTTTAACAATTAACCGACGAACTTGAATATTTTTGTAACTCTGCTGTATCTATGTTTCAACATCCTGTGGAACTTGCTTTTTTAAAAATATATAAACACATAGATCTACTTATGCCATAGAAAATATACAGGACAGGGTAGATCAGATAAATCAAAATCGAGCATAATAAAAACCCATGCCTGCATGCTCTGACTGATGACGTAATTGCCATTCATTTTTTGCATTAAGTCTACATGTTGTATTTCGTTTCTGATACCACAATTGTGTGTGTGTGTGTGTGTGTGTGTGTGTGTGTGTGTGTGTGTGTGTGTGTGTGTGTGTGTGTGTTTGCACACGCAAGCGTGCACGTATATGTGTGTGTGTGTGTGTGTGTGTGTGTGTGTGTGTGTGTGTGTAAAAGTGAGTGCGCTGTGCCTGTGTGGGCACGCGCGTGTATGTGTGTGTAAATGTGTGCGTGTGTGTGGGTAGGCTGTGTATGTGTGTGCAGGTGTGTGTAGGCAGGCGGGTGCGTGTATATGGATTGGGGGTGCATGCTTATGGATTGGAGGGGAGGAGTGCTGATTCTGTATTTATGTTTGTTATGTTTTGCATTTATTTGTGTGATTGATCCATCTGTTTCATCATTGATATCTGTTTTCGTCAGTCTTTGATGATACATTCCACGTTGCATCTCTCCATTCATAGCGTCGATTTGATCCCAAGTCACGTCTCTGTAGATCGTAACTTTGTGGTCTTCTGGTCAGATCATCTGCACTGTTTCTGGTTTTAGGATTGTATCTCTTGCTCCACTGTCATTGTTGTTCTCAATGTTGACATACCATCTGCTGCTTTTCCAGTCATTGACATTGTTCTTTCCAGTCACTTCTCCATCCTCGATGATTTTTTTCTTCATGGCTGTTGCTCCATCTGTCAGTCCACAGTCGTGTTGTTCTGTTGCTGTAGTGTTCTCTCTGTCTTCATACATTGTGCCCGTTCTCCACTGTTGTCTGTCTCTGTTCAAGTAGTGTAATTTCCAGGTGTAGCAGTTCTCCCGTTTTGGTGAAATGGCTCATAGGTCATATTTTGTTTGTTTCGGTATTGGCTCCACGGTATTGATGTCTCCAGTCATCTTCTGATTGCTGTACGCCTTTTGGTCTGTTTTCTTTTGAATACTGGCCCTGTGGTTTTTCTTTTGTTTACCAAATTTCTCATCAAACTTAGGTCTTGGCCGCTGTTTTTTAATCATTGTCCAGCATCGGGAGTGCAGGTGTCGGCCAATGTTTCCTGCCAGAACACCACTGCCTCTTTCTGATGGATGGATAGTGTCCCGGAACAGCGATTTGTTTTGGGGGTTCATGTTATGTTCGATAAAAGAAATGTTGCTTAGTCTGAACAACTCTCAGAACATAAAGGCGTTATATAATTTTCTTTTGGCTTCAAGTTCTGTATCCACTGTAGGAATGGCCTGACTGATGACTAGCTGGGTGTCTTTGAAGTCTTCATTGATCTTAATGACTATTTGAATCATCTTCTGACTAGCTGTTTCTGCTGTTTCCTTCTTCAAGTTGTTCAAACTACAGTGAATCAGTATTACTTCGGGTGTCGCCTTGATTTTTTTTTCTTTTTCGCAGTCATTTACTGTGAATGTCTTTTTCTTCCTGATGGCAAGTTCGTAAGAGTTTCCCAGTCGTTCGGCGTCAACACCATCCAGTATAGAGTCATTTAATATCAGTACATATGGGAAACTGCTTGAAGCTATGTTTTCACTGAGATCGTTTTCACCAAACTCTTCTTCAGTTCTTGAGTTTAGAGCACCATCATCTGTGACACAGTGTAAATCTTCTTGTTTGGTTTTGTCATCGGATAGATCTAGTAGAGGGAGGCTATTTTCTGACACAGGCATCGTTGTACTTTCTGTCAAGGTTGTTGCTGTTTTCTCCTTATTCTCAATCCTTTTCCTGCTGTCTTGTCTGGATTTTTTCTATTTGAGGGATTTTTGCACTTTTTGTCTTTCTATTTTGCACTGTCAGTACATTTCGGCGTCCATGTTATGTTGATGGTTCATTTACTCCTTTTCTTTCTTTTTTTTGAAACTGCAGCATCGATGTTTTGAGGTTCAGAATAATACCATGGTCTGCATTGTCCTTTCAACCCATTGATTGAGGAGTACATGCCTCTGCTATTGTGCTGACTGCTTTTTTGTAAATTACAGACCATTGTCTTTAGTTCATTGACTCTGGCTTCCATTATTATTTTGCCATCGTCTGCAGATGACCTTTTTTCATTGCATGACGTCATTTCTTGGTCTGCATCATTCGCAAGTTCTGTCTGTCTGTCGATTTCTTCTAAAATTTGTTCTGAGGCAAACTTGGCCTCAGAACACAATCGGCGTATGTAATTCTTAGAAGATTTTGCAAAGAGGCAAATCTGGTATATAGGCAAGGATGTGCAAGCCCAGTTAATTTTTCTGTTGCACTCACTACACTTTAAGGTTCGTCCTGTAACTGTTCTATTACATACGCCTGTCTGTGCATGTCTGTCCATTCGCTGTCGTTACGTCGTTTCTGTCAGTTTCTTGTGTGTTGTCGCATTCTTCATCAGTTCTGTCTTCTTCGTTTTCTTCTATATTTTTAATGTTTTCGATTTTGGTGTCTCTATACACACAGTTGCACATAACACTCGATTGTTTCATTGCTTCTATAGCTTTTTCAAGAGTGTCATAACCTTTCTGTGCTACTGGTGGTAACTTAAAACAGATCCAATTGCCTCATTCCAAGTCGTGAATATTCCTACCGTTCTTCCTTTTGTCAAAGCCTAGAACTTTATGTTACATCTTTTTTTGCGTGAAATTTCAGCCATTATCACCACAATCACCAGATCTCTGTGTTCATATCGAGCACTTTTAACTTCGTCGCTAACATGACCGGAAGTGTGCATGCACTTTGATTGTCTGATATATTTTATATATATATATATATATATATATATATATATATATATTATATATATCTTTGTATATATCTTTGTATATATATATACATATATTATATATATATCTTTTTATATATATATATATATATATATATATATATATATATATATATATATATATATATATATATATATATATATATATATATATATAAAATTCCTTAGCTAGAGGTATGAGGATCACTACTGCTGAGATTTTTGCGTATGTGACCGTTTTTCCCTGTCACCATTTAGGCGTCCCTGTATTGCTGTATGGGTCAGAATTCTGGGCTAGTTTGTCAGTAACTTCAGTATTTTTCTCGTGTCCAACATTTTCTACTCATTTTCCTTCTTTTTTCTTTGACTTTTAAGCATAAAAAATCCCTGAGGTAGGAATATGGCTACTGAAGGATAATTGAAACAGTTCCATATGCAAAATCTCACCATTGGTGAGCCTCGGAGCTCTGCTCTAGCTAAGGAACAGAATTTTTTTTAACATATTCAATCGCTCTTTCAATCACATCACAATAAGCAAAATAAGTGCAACAACAAAGTGATGTATCAATGACTATAATTTATTGAAAATATAACAACAGCTTGCATGTATATTTTTATATATAAATATGGTGTAAAAAGAAGCAGAAAAGACAAAGACCAGATTCATTATAGGACATTAATTAAATGCAAAATTCATCATGTTGATAAACTGGGAACTGACAACAAAAAAATATTACTCTTACTTGTCCCGGTGTCATTTGTGAGTATCATCTGTAACACTGATAGACCCAACAGAAATAAATATACCCACTTACAACATTCAGCAGATTGGTTTATTTCATTGCCTCTTTAAATCTAAAAAAAAAATCCTCCTGATCTTATCCTAAAAACAATAACCACAAAAACAAAAATACAAAGAAAAAATAGTAAATGAAATAGGCACTCAATCTCATCAGAAGAACTATGCATTTTAGCAAAAAAAAAACCTAGAGCATAATTACTGTGTTGGATTTCACCCTGACACCAAATAATGAGCAAGTCTCTGTGGACAATGATCAACAACAACATTGGAAGGACATTGTGGTGGTCGCCACTTCGGGTGGGTGACTCAGTCTGTAAAGTAAGGGAGAGAAATCGGTTGTTTCTTGTACTGGATTCTCTATTGCTTTCAATCACAGCAGATTTCTTTTTAGAATTAAACTCAGACAGAAATCCCCAGGAATAGCCTGCAGTCACAAAAACAGCACTGCCCTTTCCTTTTTTAAACATTTTTTTCCCATCTATAAATGTAGTGGTTTCCTGCTGAGGCTGGCTTTCTGTTCGTTAGACAGTTGCTGAAAATAACTCTCTTGATGCTGCAGGCCTTGGTTCATGATCTTATTTGAAAAGACTAGCCCCCCCCCCCTCCCTCTCTCTCCTCTCTCTCTCTCTCTCTCTCTCTCTCTCTCTCTCTCTCTCTCTCTCTCTCTCTCTCTCTCTCTCTCTCTCTCTCTGGGCCAATTACTGATGTGGAGAAGAAGTGCTGAATCTCTCTAGTGTTTTTTGTGATTTAATAACAAATTTTTAAGTGGCTTTAAATGTTTATTGTTTGTATATAGATAGATCAGGAGGATGGGCATATCAATGCAGCTGTACAGAGCAGTATGTGGGACATTTGCCGCGGTGTTCGCCTCTTTCATGTCCAAATGGGCAGAATTTAAATATGTTATGAGAACCTCCATAGACAGTGTCCTGTTAGGACTGACCCTCACCTACCTATTTTGGTAGGGGGGGGGGGGGGGGAGTTATTGGGTGTGGTGATGTGGAGACCAACCCTGGACCCACCCTCCTGAATCTACTGGCTGCAAGCTGAGGCAGACCAGCTTGGTTGGTGGTGCTGGTGGTTGTAGCACCATCACAGGCACAGCATCCAGGAAAACCAGAATGAGGGTTGATGTGACTATCTACACCAACACGCCTACGACCATACACCATGGCCAGGATTCCTCTTCTGCTGGGTCTCCTAAGGGACTGTCCTTCATCACCATGACGGCCAAAATATATATCAAATCTACACTACGACAGAACAACACATAAGTATGTGCTCCCTCGTGTGGATGCAGTACTCATAATCCTGTGTGTTTTACTTACTTCAAAAATCGAATCAAAATTCCTAAAGTAGGACACAAAATTATCTTTTACAGAAAATTTAAAAAATTCAAGGAACAAGTTTTTCTTTCAGACTTGATAAATTTGCCATTAAATGACATATATCAAATAGAGATCCAAATAAAGCTGCTGAATTCTGGATTAATACATTTATCTCAGTGTACCATAAGCATGCCCCATTCATAAAAAAAGAGTTAAAAAAATAATAAATAAAAAACCTCTTTGGATAACGAAAGACATGGAATCTGAAATACGATTAAGAGACTATTCGAAAACCCATGGCTCAAAAGAGCAATTTAGAACACAAAGAAACAAAGTAACTTTACTAAGGCGCAGATCAAAATGTGCGTATATTCAAAAGTTGTTAATTACAACTACCGACTCTCGCCAAGTATGGAAAGCCATCAATATACCAAGTAATAAACCTATATCCAAGAGTCAACAAACTTAAAGACATAACAGCAGATGAATTAAGCAACCACTTCTCAAACATTGCTACTACAGTAATATCGTGTGACAAGTCAAGTGAAAATGATCTTTATTACTTAGAACAATATGTAAAATCAAAAATTAAATTCCCATGCCAAATACTCCCGATGACAATCTTAGACGTGTTTGAAAGCCTTTCTCTCAAAAAAATATTCCAGAACACGCGATCTAGACAATCTGGATGGAAGAATAATGAAACTTTCAGGTCCAGTTATAGTTGAAACACTGACATATCAGTATAATTTGTGCATAGAGAAAAACAATTTTCCTCTCACCTTTAAAAGGGCGAAAGTCATACTAGTCCACAAATCAGGGGACACTTCTTGTCCTTCAAACTACAGACCAATTTCAATTCTATCTTATCTAAACCCATTGAAAAACATCCAAAAATCTGTATATTCCTACTTTATTAACAACAATCTAATGAACGAAGATCAGTCAGGTTTTCATAAAAACTATTCTTGTCACACAGCTCTTACTCAACGTACGGACAGTCTCCTACATAACATAAATGAAAATAAATATATAGGTCTTATTTTTGTTGACTTTGAAAAAGCATTTGATGTTATTGATCACTACTTGCTATTGCGAAAACTTCACCTGTATAAACTAACACCAGAAATGATCACTCTATGAGAAAGTTTTTTGACAGATAGGAAACAGCTAGTAACTGCAAATAATGAAACATCAGAAATGATATCTGTTTAACATGGAGTTCCACACGGATCAGTATTGGGTCCCCTTTTATTTTCAATCTATGTAAATGACTAGCTTCATTTCTGGAATGTAACTGTGAAATGTTTGCTGACAACAGGTCCCTCTATTGTAGTGACTTTGAGCCTTACAGACTAACACTCAAACTTCAAAACAGTATTGACAGATTGATTACTTGGACTCAACTAAACCACATGTCCTTAAATGTACAAAAAAATAAGTGTATGTATATATACTAGCAAGACAGAAAAGGCAAAAAATGAAAAATAAATTCCTACCTCTGTTTATAGATAAAAGAGAAATCGAAGAAGTTATCTCCCACAAAATTCTGGGTGTCATTATTGACAAGAAATCTTACTTGGACTGAACATGTGATGGCACTAGGAAAACGTCTTGAAAACAAGATAGTTCAGTTATCTAAAATAAAACACTTCCTGAATAACCATTCATGCAAACTGGTTTTTTGTGGCCATATTTTGCCTATCACGGGCTATGCTTCATCTTTTGGGGACAGCTGTAGTGAAACAAATGTGAAATTCATTCATCGAAAAGAGGATTCAAACTTGTTCTATTAAAAACAAGCTCTCTAACAATCAACAATTATAAGCAAATAAAAGTTCTAACTTTCCAAAACAGACTTCATTTGAATAAGCCATATTTGTACAGAAAGTTATCAATGGAAATGCTCCTCCGAAAATCACTGCTTGCTTCAAAACCAACCAGAACAGGTATAATCACCTACTAACATTGCCAAGACCCAGAAATAATCTCTACAAAACAAGCTTCTTATATTCAAGGAGTGATCTATGGAACAAACTCCCAAGAAGTTTAAAATGTATCAAAACAAAAATCAATTCAAGACACAGATGAAAAATCACTTCATGAGAAAATGTCTAGGAACTCAAATATAAATCAACTAACCATGATTACAACAAATGAATATGCACTTTCTGCATCCCTCGAACATATTTTAGATGTGATTTTACAGACTAGAAATAATGCACTGTTACATGCTTTGTGTGTATGTGGAAGAGTGGAGTTTGGGGTTGGTTTTTTAATATTTTTTTTAGGGGGGGGGGGGGGGGGTTTGTTTTGCTTGGGTTTTGTTGTTGTATTGTTGTTTTTAGTTATTGTTAATCCAGTTTGACAGGTTTTGAGATGAATGTTGTTTTTGATGTTCTTAATGATGGGATTATTGCTATTGATATAATCGTTATTGTACTGGTTTGATAGTCTAGCTGACTTTTTTTTTTAAAGTATTATTAGGTGGGGGTTCTTGATTGTTTGTAGAACTTGTGTTGTTGTCATTGTCTTTGTTTGGCTGATTGTTTGTGTTCCATCATTCCTCCTTGATACCCCCTTTCCCCAGTCCTTTTCAACTGGTTTTATATTAAATTCTATTTTATCTTATTTGTTTTTTGGTTGTTGTTGTGTTGTTGCTTTAGGTGGTGATGGGTGATTATCGTGTTGTTGTAAAAATGTATCATTGTCATTATGAGTGAGTTGTCAGTATGAAGTTTTTGGTTGGTTTGAGTGTTATGGATTGGATATCGTTTTGTTTAAGTTGACTTTTTAGATTGTTGTTTTTTGTTTGTTTGTTTTTTGTTTTGTTTTTGATTTTTCTTTTTGCTAGATAGATAGCTTGATGAACAAAAAGCAAATTCATTGCTTACTGAATGTACCACTACCATCTGGAAATAAAATTTTGACTTCACTTGACATGCATGAGCGCACACACGCTTACTCAAATTTAAGGCTCAAATTTATCTTTTTTCGTTTGTTTTATTTTGTATGTAAACTTCAATGAGCTTCTCATGGTTACATCTGGTTTTTTCCCCTGTATCATTCATTCAACTTAACAAACATGCTTATATTCATTTCTGTCTCCTCCTCCCTATGTCCTGTCTAAAATCCTTTTTTAGTGGATAGATGTTAAAACGAACACACACACACACACGCACGCACACACACACACACACACACACACACACACACACACACACACACACACACACACACACACCACCACACACACTGATGGAAGAATGGTGTTTAAATCCAAAAAAAAGGGGGGGGGGGGACTGCAGACTAGGTAATGACAGGTTTGCGTGTTGACATTTGCAAGTCATTGCCATTGATTGTACCTTTTAGCAGTCTGTGGGCATGACTCTCTCTCTCTCTCTCTCTCTCTCTCTCTCTCTCTCTCTCTCTCTCTCTCTCTCTCTCTCTCTCTCTCTCTCTCTCTCTCTCTCTCTCTCTCTCTCTCAGGGGACTGGATTTATAAAATAAAATTTTAAAAAATAAATATTTTTTAAAGGCACATAAGTGCTTATTCAGAATCCTCTGAAATAAAAGAATCTGAATTTGATTTTTTTTTTTTTTTAATGAAGAATTTGAATCTTCTCTCTCTCTCTCTCTCTCTCTCTCTCTCTCTCTCTCTCATCTCTCTCCTCTCTCTCTCTCTCTCTTGATTGACTTCGTGGTTGGGTGTCTAATTTTGTGGATTTTGTTGGGTTTTTAAATTTTTTTTAATTTTTTTATTGGTATTTGTGATAGTGTGCTTAGCTGCAAGCAGTCGCTTCATTTGAGCACACTGGTAAAATATTCTGATTTCTGAACTGGACATTAGTAACGCTTAATCTCTTAAAGTATTCACAGTCTGATTATCCTATTTTTTCACTCTTCATATGTGTTCCCCCTCCCTGTTGGCTTCTACCACTGTTTTATGTCTACTGTAAAATTATGCCCCACTGCAGGTGGCCTCAGAGCAGGCTTCCTGAATATCAACCATGTTGTCAACAAATTAGATGAGTTAAGTTTAATTTTGCATAATTCCGGAAAACCATTTCATATATTTTGATGTGCAGAATCCAGACTTTCAAAGTGTGTATCTGATAATGATGTGTTAATTTCAGGTTGTACTGTTGTGCGCCTCGATCCTGTTCTTTCCAAACAAACTGGTTTAATTGTTTATATTCATCACTCTGTCACTTATAAATGGATTTTACCTGTTGACAATAATCTCATTGAATCAATATGGATTGAAGTAGCCATCAAAAAAAGTAAACCTATTCTCATTGGATTTGTATACCTAACCCATCTGAGCACTCTGATTGGTTTGACCATACTAATGAAATGATGGAAGATGTAACACTTACCTATAAAGAAATCCTTCTCTTTGGAGATTTTAACATAGATCTTCTAAAACCTAACAAACTATGGATACAACTCTATGAAAATCTTAACCTCCACCTATTAATAGATATTCCTACACCAGTTACATCTTCATCTGAAACACTCATCGATCACATTTATGTTAGTTCCAGACAAAATATTGTAGAAGTGTGCTGTCCTCCAAGCAGGTGTAGTGACCATTTTCCTGTTTACATTTCTTGGCTTGAAAAAGGCGTAAAGATTCTTAAGCCAGGCCATAAAGAAATAATATATATAGATCATTTGTTCATTTTGATAAAGATAAGTTCCTGTTAGACTCAGCAAATGCACCCCTCTCAAAAATTAATGTGTATCAATTTACTGACCCAGATCAAGCCTTCGAATTCTGGCATAAAACTTTCCTATCTATAACAAGCATGCTTCATTCAAAACAAAACAAGTAAAGCATAGCTCAAAGCCTCCATGGATAACTAAAGAAAATCAAGATGCGATAATTATAAGAGATAAGCTAGCAACGACAAAACAAACTGACAATTTTAAGAAACTAACAAATAAGATAACAGCAATGAAACGCTCCTCTAAAATAAAATATTTTCAAGATCTTTTTTCAGATAACTCAAACAACAACAAAAAAGATTTGGAAAGCCATAAATTCTCTTACAGAAAAAGAACTGAAAAGATGCCAGTTGATATCACAGGTGTTACTACTGATTCATTAAACTTTCATTTTGCTAATATTTCTTCTCCTACGGTAAAAGTGGATAAATCTCATTCTATTGAGCTTGCTTTACTAAAAGAAGTCTGTAATTCTAAAACAATTACTTCGAAACTAATCATTCCTCCTTTAACGGTACACGAAGTTTACTTTTACCTCATACATCTGAAACAGAAATGCACATGTGGTCTCAATGAACTAGACGGAAAAATTCTAAAACTCAGTGCCACTATTATATCCGAGTCCTTAACATATTTGTATAACCTTTGTATTGATAAATGTTTTCCCCTAATTTTCTTAAAAAAGCCAAAATCGTGCTTCTCTATAAATCTAGTGATAAATCTGATCCCTCAAATTATAGAACCATTTCTATCTTATCCATTCTTTCAAAGCCTTTGGAAAAGCATATCCAGAAGTGCCTTAAATCTCACATTTCCAAGCACAATCTACTTCATCTTAATCAGTTCGGATTTCGTGAAAATCACTCCTGTCACTCTGCTCTTATTAGCCTTGTTGATGTCTGGCTAAGCAACATAAACGACAATAAGTTCACTGGGGTATTGTTTGTTGACTTTGCCAAGGCTTTTGATGTCATTGACCATAGCTTCTAACTTCGTAAAATGGTTTCATATAACATTTCTGACAGTACTTTATCTCTCCTAAAATCATTTCTAACAGATCGTACCCATACTGTCTTTCTTGGTAAAAAAGAGTCTGGATTTCTGACCCAGAAGTTTGGTGTCCCTCAAGAGTTTGTACTCGGGCCTCTTCTTGTTCTCTCTATATAAATTATCTGGCGCTTTTCATTACAAAAGGCTAGTGTGAACTTTTTGCTGATGGCACTTCTATTCATGCCTCTCATCCTGACATGGAACAACTTGTTATTTGTTTACAAGAAAATGCCAATCAATTATTAAAGTGGACTGAGCTTAACCATAATTATGTCTTTGAATGAACACAAAACAAAATACATGACAATTACTTCTCGACAAAAGCGACAAAACATCTCTTTTCTCATGCCTCATAATTATCTTGGTAATAACACTATCAGTGAAGTTAACACTCATTGAGTATTGGGAGTCATTATTCATAACAATCTCACCTGGTCATTCCACATTGACAGCCTATGCAAGCTAATCTCACAAAAGGTATATCAACTTTCAAAAATTAAACATTATTTAGATCTCAATGCTCGTAAACAATTTTATCATGCGCATATACAATCTATCATTGATTATGCCTCAACACTGTATGACTAAAGCGGTGGTAATAACTTAAGACCTCTTTCAAAGATTCACAAGAGAGCTCTTAAACTCATACTGTTAAAATCTTCTAGCTTGTCACCTCAAGATTGCATTAAACTAGATATCCTCCCCTTAAATTACCAGTTCGAATACAATAAAGCTGTTACAATGTATCGAATAATGAACGAACTTGCTCAAGTTACTGTGGCTGCAAGATTTCCCCTTATTCAGTCAAAATACATGAACAATATACTGATTCAAAAACCAAGGATTGACATGTACAAAACTAGCCTTTCCTACTCGGGAGGATTTTATGGAACACGCTGCCAGAATGCATAAAAAACGCTAGCAGTATTTTGTCTTTTAAACGTGCTTATAAATATCATCTTATGCATTCATTGAGAAATGAGTTAACCTAGTCAATAGTTTGTATTTCCTTTCTTTATTGCTACTACAATGCTAAGCAAAAGACTCGCGTCATATACGAGAGTTTGTTAGTTGAAGCGTATTGATCTGAAGCTTGCGTATTTCACATTTTTAAATAGTTTTTATTGTATAATTATCCATACAGGGCATCCATTTGTCGTGCATATGCAGCATGCAGTAATCAGTATGTTTTAATATGAGATTGTGTGCTATGTGTGTATGCACTTTGTGATATTTTCTTATGATACAAACATTCCTTCTTTTTTTTTTTAAGTGCTGTGTTGTCCTCAATAAAGGGGAAAAGGGACTCTATGCTTTGGGTTTTTTTGTTGTTGTTGTTTTGTGTTTTTTTTGGGGGGAGGGGGGGGGGGGGGGTGTCGGGTGTTCATCTAAAAACACAACAAAAGTTTTCTTATCCCATGGCTACATAGGTCATTGGCTTGTTTATTTTAATTATCCCATTACCCTGGTGAAAAACAATTGTTCATTGATTCTCTCTCTGTATCTGTCTGTCTGTCTGTCTCTGTCTCTGTCTCTCTCTGTCTCTCTCTGTCTCTGTCTTTGTCTGTCTGTCTGTCTGTCTGTCTGTCTGTCTGTCTGTCTGTCTGTCTGTCTGTCTGTCTGTCTGTCTGTCTCCTCTTCTCTCTCTCTCTCTCTCTCTCTCTCTCTCTCTCTCTCTCTCTCTCTCTCTCTCTCTCTCTCTCTCTCTCTCTCTTTATTTACTTCAGCTTTTCGCCTTTTATTGAAAATGTATGATTTATGATTAAGAATCATGTTGTGTAACCCTCCCCCCCCCCCCCCCCCAATTGTTTCTCATTGTTATGATTTTTTTCTTTTTGTTATTGTTATAGAAGGCTGGATGAAAAAAACAAACATTTCATGCTACTCTATCACTTTTGAAATAAAATAATTCAATTCAATTCATTCAATCATCTTCTCTCTCTCTCTCCTCTCTCTCTCCTCTCTCTCTCTCTCTCTCCTCTCTCTCTCTCTCTCTTCTCTCCTCTCCTTCTCTCTCTTTCTTATTTTGATATCCTTTCTGATAGAATCCCATTTCCAATTTCGTGCTGAGGAGCAAAGCCCTGGAAAAATCCGCATGTTCTTTGTCATTGTGCTGCTTTGTATTATCTTTAATGGCTGAAACATGAAAAGTTGTAGTTTTTAAATAAGTGAAAATCTTTTAAGTTTTACAAGGCTAACATGTTTTGCCGCCACAGTTTTCTTTCTTTTTTACTTTTTTTTTCTTCTTTGTTTGATGTTTACCAAATGACAGAGTTTGTTTGTGATGCAATTGTGGTATATGACGTCAGCTCATCAGCAAAAACCAAAAGTAGCAAGAGAGAAGAGAACAAGCCCTGACAAGCAGCTATGTGGACAATCCTGGAGACTCCAGCCTACGCTAGGGGACGGTTTGTCAGCCAGGCGAATTTTGTCGTGTCTCTGCTGGCAGCTACCATTGGATTGGGGGATGTTCTGCGCTTTCCAGCTTTCGTCCTTAGGCAGAATGAAAGCTCTTTGTTCATCCCTTTCTTGCTGGTGATGACTGTCATCGGTATCCCTCTGGTGTCCATGGAACTTTTCCTGGGACAGTTCACCAGCTCAGGGCCTGCTACATGTTGGGAGTTTGCGCCCATTTTTAGAGGAGTGGGATTTGCTTCTCTGATCCTGTCGGCGTTAGCAAATACTTTTTATCAAGTCAACCTAGGTATAGCAGTGTTCTATCTTGTTAACTCGTTCACCATTACTCTGCCGTGGAAATACTGTGACAGGCCATGGGCTTCTGATATGTGTCTTGATTACCTGAACGAGTCTTCAGCCAACTATTGCAGAGATCAAGGGTGGAATGTCAGCAGGGATGGAGCCTGTTACAATGACACAGTCACACCCAAGCAGATCAAGTCCATCTGGAACACCAGCCTCGCTGCTGAGAACAAAATAAAACGAGTTCTTCCAGCTGCGGATTATTTTAACCGCTTTATTCAAGGGGTCAACAAACCTGGCATCAGCTTGCACAACCTGGGCTCCGTCAACTGGAGGCTGTTTGGCTTCCTGGTCTTAGTGTGGACTACCATTGGCCTGACTTTGGCCTGGGGTCTCAACAGCCTAGTCCGAGTGTTATACATTGGTGTCCTTTACACCTTCTTCGCTTTGATCCTTCAGCTGATATTCGATTTGACTTTGGATGGAGCTCTGAGTGGCATCAAACTATTCTTTTCTTTCAATTTAAAGGAATTAAGGAACAAAACCCTATGGCTAGGGCCGCCAACCAAGCTATCTTCACCCTGTCTGTGAACACTGGAGCCCTGCTGACCCTGGCCAGCTTCAACAACTTAAGAGGAGACTGCTGCTTGTTCGCCACCATGTTGGCTGCAGGCAATGTGGGCACCAGTATTCTCTCCGGCTGTATCACCTTTGCCGTTCTGGGATCCGTGTCCACGAAATTACACATCCCCTTTTTCGAGATCTCCGAGGGTGATGACATAGGTTTTGTCGTCTATCCCTACGCTCTGGCTCTACTGAAAGGTTCTCAATGGTCTGTAATCTTCTTCTTTATGATCTTCATTGTGGGGATGTCGTCGGCCACTGTGTATACGCAAGCTGTGTACACTGCGCTGTTGGACCTCTTTCCTCTGCTGAGGCACCACAAGACCGTGGTGCTGGTGGTCATGTGCAGCGTCTCCTGCCTGTTGGGCATTCCTCTCGTCACTGACGGTGGACCTCATCTTGTCAGGATTTTAGCACAAGGGGTGTTCTCCTTCGACATCTTCGTGCTGTCCTTCATGCAGGTCATATCCCTGGCCTGGGTCTACGGCGTGAGAAACTTCCTCTACGACATCAGCTTCATGGTTGGCGAGAACGTGTTGGGCTGTGTGCCCTGGAAATTCCTCAAGTATGGCTTTGTACTCAGCTGGACTGTGCTGAGCCCTGTTTTTGCGGCCATCAATGCCGTGGCCAACCTCCATATAGCCTTTTCCGCTGCTGACACTCTGCAGGGTGCCATGAAGCTGACCATATCTTGCATCATCTTGTTGCCCATACCCATCTGTGCTGTCCGTGCTTTGCTAGACACGAAAGGCAGCTGCCTACAAAAGCTGAGCTCGGCATGCCAGCCCACAGAGCACTGGGGGCCTGCGCTCCTTAAAGACCGCACCGCGTGGCTGGCCGGCCGTCAAGGCGCAGAGCTGCCTGCATCAAAACCTAAAATGGCTGCCTCTCAAACTGACAACATCATGAAGGACGCAGCTGGTTCCATTCCCAACGTGGGAGGAAAGATGTCCATGACCCAGGAGGACATCTTTTCCAAGCAGCCTTCAGGCACTGCTCCTCTGTTTGGAATCGCCAGTCTGTCCACTGTGGATGATGTTCAAATTGTCATTGAGCCTCCTAGTAGATCTTTTGTTCACAACTCGGCATCAGAAATGGTCCCCCTCCCCCAAACTGACCTACAGGAAAATCATGAAGACTCGATGACAGATGACCCTCGTGTGTTTCCAAAGAAGGCGTTCAGCGACCAGCACACTGCCGGACACCCTGCCCCTCCAGCCAGCAGCCCAAGCCCTGAAAAAGAGCATTCAAAGTCACACCCATTAGGACATAGGAGTGGGTCTGATCACCCCCTGGGTCTGTCGCACTCCAGTTCCAGCCTGAGGAATCTGCCAAAACACCTCTTCCAGCAAATCAAGTATCGGTTCACTTTCCGTGGATTAAGGAAATCAGCTCACAGAATGGCCGACACTACTAGCTCTAAGTTAGACCATATGGACAACACTGCCAATTTAAAGTCAGACCATGAAGACAACACTGCCATTTTAAAATCAGACCATGAAGACAACACTGCCAGTCTAAAATCAGATAATGGAGACAATCCTGCCACCATAAAACCAGACAATGCAGACAATATTGCCAGTTTAAAAACAGAAAATATGGACGACGCTGCCAGCTCAAAGTCAGACTTTGTATAATGACATTGCCAGCTTAAGATTAGACAACGTCGACAATACTGCCAGCATAAAATCATACAATATATAACAGTGACAGCTTAAAGTCGGACAATATGGACCACACTGCCAGCATAAAGTCAGACAATGTTTGATGACACTGCCAGCATAAAGTCAGACAATGTTTGATGACACTGCCAGCATAAAGTCAGACAATGTGTGATGACACTGCCAGCATAAAGTCAATGTGTGATGACACTGCCAGCATAAAGTCAATGTGTGATGACACTGCCAGCATAAAGTTAGACAATGTGTGATGACACTGCCAGCATAAAGTCGGACAATGTGTGATGACACTGCCAGCATAAAGTCAGACAATGTTTGATGACACTGCCAGCAAAGCCAGCATAAAGTCAGACAATGTGTGATGACACTACCAGCATATAGTCAGACAATATATAGCAACACCGCCAGCTTAAAGTCAGACAATGTACAATGACACTTCCAGTTTAAAATTAGACAACGTAAGCAATACTGCCAGCATAGAATCAAACAACAGCCAAAAAGCCCACGCATAAGATTCGACCTGGAAAAACTCAAAGACCCAACAGTGGTTGAGATCTTCCAAGCCAACATAGGAGGAAAGTTCGCCGCACTCACAGCCATCGACAATGATGTGGACACATTGGCCAACAACATCAAAGAAGTGCTAACGACAGCAGCAGAAGAAACATTAGGAAGAAGCAGAACAAAGAAACAACCCTGGGTGACAAATGAGGTTCTTGACCTCTGCGACAAAAGAAGAGAACTTAAGAAACAAAAGTTCACAAGTCAAGAAGCTTACAAGAAGTACATGGATAGCCACAGAGAAGTGAGGAAAAAGATGAGAGAAGCCAAAGAAGGGTGGATAGAAGAACAATGCAACAACATCGAAGCTGGAATGACCAAGGGAAACAGCAAAACAGCTTACGACACTTTGAAAGCACTAACGAAAACCACACAGCCTAAAGCCTCTGTTATTGAAGACAAAGAAGGAAATCTTTTAACGGAAAACAATGCCATCCTCCAACGCTGGACAGAATACTGTGAGGGATTGTACAACTACCCACTACGCCCAGATACCAACATAGTTTCTGACAAACCCCCTGAACACCAAGATAAAGACCCACCAATACTAAGGTGTGAAGTAGATGCAGCTATTAAACAATTGAAGAAGGGGAAGTCCCCTGGAATTGATAACATCCCAGCTGAACTCATAAAAAATGGAGGGAATGAAACAGCAAGGCGATTCACAGAACTTTGTCAGAAGATCCACGACACCAAAGAATGGCCAAAAGAATGGACACAGTCTCTTGTAATACCCCTGCCAAAGAAAGGAAACCTCAAGAAATGCCAGAACTACAGAACCATCAGTCTCATAAGTCATCCTAGCAAGATCATGCTGCAGGTAGTCCTCAACAGACTGAAAAACCAAGCAGAAAAACTCCTGGCAGAAGAACAAGCGGGCTTTAGACCAAAACGCAGCACAATGGAACAAATTTTCACTCTGAGAATTCTGATAGAGAAGCATCTCCAACACCAAAAAGACTTGTACCACAATTTCATAGACTTCAAAAAGGCCTTTGACAGGGTATGGCATGACGGCCTCTGGCAAGTACTCAGGCACTTCAACATTGACAGCTGCCTAATTGAAGTCATCAAGGCTCTGTACGAGAACGCAAAAAGTGCAGTTTTCATGAACAACCACGTGGGCGAGTTCTTCAAGACCACGGTTGGGGTTCGCCAGGGCTGCCTTCTCTCACCTGTACTCTTCAACCTCTTCCTCGAAAACATCATGACAGAGACACTGCAAAACCACCACACTTCCATCTCCATTGGTGGAAGACCCCTTTGCAACCTCAGATTTGCAGATGACATTGACCTCATGGGCAGCAGCAAACAAGAACTGCAAATCCTCACAGACAATTTAACAGATCGAGCGAGCACATACGGCATGGAGGTCAGTACAAAGAAATCAAAGATCATGGTCAACAGCGCAAGTAATGACATCACGGAAATAAAGATGAATGGAGAAACACTAGAAGAGGTGAGCCAATTCAAATACTTAGGCTCCATCCTAACAAAAGATGGCACATCAAACAACGAAGTGAAAGCTCGCATTGCAACAGCAACATCTGCTCTAGTCAGACTCGAGAAGATCATCAGAAGCAACAACATCAGCTTCGGCACCAAATACCACCTTTACAAATCCCTCGTGATATCTATCCTCCTATATGGCTGTGAATCATGGACTCTGACAGCAGAGTTAGAGAGGAGAATCCAAGCTTTCGAGAACAAGTGCCACAGAAGACTTCTCAAAATATCATACAAAGAACACAAGACCAATAACTATGTGAAAGAAGAAATCAAAAAGCGTGTGGGCCCCCAAGAGCCTTTGCTCTCCACCATAAAGAGGAGAAAGCTGATGTGGTTTGGTCACACCACAAGACACAACACCCTAGCAAAAACCATCCTGCAAGGAACAGTCGAGGGCAAGAGAAGAAGAGGCCGCCAAAAGAAATCATGGGTTGACAACATCAAAGACTGGACCGCCCAACCCCTACAACACCTCCTACTAGCCACACAGGATCGTGAAGCATGGAAAAAGATCTCTGTTGCGTCTTCTCTCATGTCCCCCCTACGTCCTTTGGGACATGGGACTGAGTGAGTGAGTGAGAATCAAACAATATCTGATGACAGTGACAGCTTAAAGTCAGACGATGTATAATGACACTGCCACCATAAAGGCAGACAATGTGTGATGACACTGCCAGCACAGCCAGCATAAAGTCATACAATGTATGACACTGCCAGCATAAAGTCATACAATGTATGACACTGCCAGCATACAGTCAGACAATATGGACAACACTGCCAGCACAAAGTCAGACAAATGTATAATGACACTGCCAGCTGTAAACCAGGCAATGTGTGGTAACAGTGACTGGCTGAAGGGACCAGCAGTGCCAAGATCTATGCAATTTTATTGTATTGCATACCACTTCAAGTCATGTCAGATTTTCCGGTGTCAACATCCACCTGCCAAAGTGCATAACGTTTGTGGGTGTGTGTGCGCGCGCGCGTGCTGCGTGCGTGCGTGCGTGCGTGCGTGTGTGTGTGTGTGTGTGTGTGTGTGCATTCGAATTGCGTGCGTGCGTGCGTGCGTGCGTGCGTGCGTGCGTGCGTGCGTGCGTGTGTGTGTGTGTACATTCGAATTTGTTAAAACTGTAAATTGTTGTTGATTGTGTGTTGTGTAGGTCGAATGCAAGCGCTTTGATTTGTTTTGACAAGATATAGCGCTATACAAATTCCGTGTATTATTTTATTATCATTATAAAAATTTGGGCTGCTCTCTCCCAGGGAGAGTGCGTGGCCACCCATTATTTTGTTTTCTTTTCCTGTCTGAAATTGTATTTGGTTTCCTTATCAGAGTGGCATTTTTTTTCTACAAAATTTTGCCAGGGACAATTCTCTTGTTGCAGTGGGTTCTTTCACGTATACTAAATTGAGTATCATTCGTTTAAGCTCAGGTAGGCCCACTCACACACTGGTGTGTACATTACACATGCACGCACGCACGCACGCACACACACAGACACACACACACTCTCTCTCTCTCTCTCTCTCTCTCTCTCTCTCTCTCTCTCTCTCTTCTCTCTCTCTCTCTCTCTCTCTCTCTCTTGTAAAGTGGGGGAAATTTTCTTACAATATATAAATTCTTCCCCTCAAATTTTCTTCATAATTTGGCTCAAACCCCTCAAACTCACACGTTATGTCCTTCTTAGCCTTCCCTCAAAATTCACTGGGTTTTTTCCCACTGGATAGACCTACCAGTCTGACTGGGATGGTAGTGATATAGAGAGCTGTAAGGTAAGGTAAAGGTATCCCATAACCTGTGTAGTCTAGGGGAGCCAGGCATCAGAGACCTCAGCTTCTCTAGGGGTCAGCATATTGAGGGCGATGCCCATCTCCTCTCCCTCCTCTCCCTCTTGCTTTACCTTCCCTGAACCTAAAGAGGGCAGGTACCCACTTACAGCAGGGGGAACTGCACTGTAGCCGAGGCGGCAAACCGTCCCCCATCCAATTAGCTACCAGCTGGATTCTGCTTAACTTGACTGGAGGAAAGCGAGCGCTCTGACCACTGAGCTATCCCGTCCCCGTCCCTGTAAGGTATACATTCATAATGCACGCCCCATCAGCTTTTCGATTGAATGATGGTGGGATGATGCAACACTGAGCTGCTGATTCGAGACTGAATGTTCCACAAAGAAGAAGAAAAAGGGGCTTTGTGTGCCATTATTTGACTTGCCTGTGTTAATAGCCTAAGGGCCAATATTTTTTAATGGTCTTTTTCTGTTCAGTTTGAATTTTCTTGCCTTTGTTTTTCTTTAAGACATCACATTTTTTATAGATGAAATATAAACATGGTTGTTTCAGACTAGATTCCATTGGCTTTGTCTATTGAGTGACCACAAGGGTTGATGCCAAATCCCAGAGGATCCCAGTTGTAGCATACCATCATTTATTCTCTATAGTGTAGCCTACCATTATCAGTCTGTAGTGTGCCATTTTCAGTCATAGGGTATTGTCTATTGTGTACCATATTCAGTCAGCATATTGTCTATAGTGTGCCGTTTTCAGTCGTGCCATAATCTATTGTCTACATTGTAACATTATCAACCGTAGGCTCATACCATATTGTCTATAGTGTACCATTATCAGTCATACCATATTGTCTATAGTGTATGATTTTCAGTCATACCATATTGTCTATAGTGTACGATTTTCAGTCATACCATATTGTCTATAGTGTACCATTATCAGTCATACCATATTGTCTATAGTGTACCATTTTCAGTCTTACCATATTGTCTATAGTGTGCCTTTTTCAGTCTTACCATATTGTCTATAGTGTAGCCATGTCTATAGTGTATGGGTAAGAATTCTGGGCTAGTTTGTCCGTGACCTCAATCTTTTTCTCATCTTCAACATTTTCTACTCATTTTCCTTCTTTTTCTATGACTTTCACACATAAAACATCCCTGAAGCAGGAATAAGACTACCTAATGGTGAGTGAAACAGTTCCATATGCAAAATCTCACCATTTAAAATTTTTTATTTTGTACCACTTTATGTCACACCAGATTTCTGTACGTGAAATTTGGGCTGGGGAAGCGCGTCGCCACAAGTGCAGCGCCTACCCATTTTTTTTCTTTTTCCTGTATGCAAATGTATTTGTTTCCCTATCAAAGTGGCTTTTTTCTACAGAATTTTGCCAGGGTCAACCCCCTTGTTGCCATGGGTTCTTTTTTGTGCACTAATTAGTGGTGTGTAACACATGGGACCTCAGTTTATCGTCTCATCCGAAAGACTAGCACTCAGACCACCACTCAAGGTCTCATGGATGGGGAAAAAGTTTTGGGTCCAAAAGGGTGCGAATCACCGCACACCCCGACCCAGACTTTTTGCTTTCCAGGCAAGGTGCGTTACCACTTAGACTGCCTTGGAGCTCTGCTCTAGCTAAGGAACAGAATTTTCTTTTTAAATGACACATTCACTCACTTTTTCATTCACACCACAATAAGCAAAAAATTGCAACAACAAAGTGATGTATCGATGACTATAATTTATTTAAAATGTAACAACAGCTAGCATATATATTTATATATATAAATATGGTGTAAAAGGAAGCAGCAAAGACAAAGACCAGATTAATTATAAGACATTAATTAAATGCAAAATTCTTCATGTCGATAAACAGGGTACTGGCAACAACAAAATATCAGTTCTACCTTGCCCTCTGTCATTTGTGAGTATCACCTGTGACACTGACTGCATAGGCCCGACAGAAATAAATAAACCCACTTTCATAACTCAGCAGATTGGTTTATTTCACTGCCTCTTTGAATCACACACATACACACACAAAATCCTCTCGATTTTATCCTAAAAGTAATAACCACAAAAACCATAAAAACAAACAGAAAGACCACAAAAAAAGTAAATGAAATAGGCACTCGCCCTCATCAAAAGAACTATATATTTTAGCAGAAAAATCTAAAGCATAATAACTGTGTTGGATTTCAACCTGACACCAAATAGTGTGCCAGTCCCTGTGGACAATGAACAACAACACAGCTGTCAGTTTCTCCCACTTTGGGCTCCTTTCAGCTGCTTATTATTCCATCCCAGCCCAGCCCAGCTGGGGCCAGCTGGTGCTAACTATAGCACGAGCTGACCACTCATGGACTAGGTAAAATGAAGGAGCATGCTAAATTGAGTACTCTTGACTGAGTGATGTTGAATCTGTTCACTGTGACAACATCATTCATCCTAAAGCAAGGGAGAGAAATGGGTTGTTTCTTGTATTTTTGTACTGGATTCTCTACTGCTTTCAATCAGTGGATTTCTTTTCAGAATTAAACTCAGGCTGAAGTCCTCCAGAAATAGCCTGCAGTCACAAAAACAGCACTGCCCTTTTCTTTTTTTTTAAACAAACTTTTTTCACATTTGTAAATATAGTGGTTTCCTGCCGAGGCTGGCTTTCTGTTCTATAAAAAGTTGCTGATGACAACTCTCTTGATGCTGCAGGCCCTGGTTCATGATCTTATATGAAAAAGACTAGCCACCCCCCCCCCCCCCCCTCTCTCTCTTTGCCTGATGTCCTAAATCCTGCTCGAAGGACCCTTTACTTTCCCAAACTGAGAAATGAATGAGAAAGACAACCATAGCCACAACTTGACAGACACACTAACCAAAGAACTACAACATGGGACACAATTCTAAAACACAGGGAGGCAACCCAATTTCAAAGCAGTATCGTGTGCAATTCAAGACAGACAGCATCTGGGGAAACAGTCCTGTTAACAGCAGCATTTGAAACCAGTTAACAACAGCACTATTGCCATTTTTGTATCGGCTTGCTATAGTGTGGGGCCTTCTTCCAAAGAACAGGCATTGAATGAACCCTGTGTGCTGGTGTTGCAATGTCAACATCAATTTTATCGGGATTAGCTGCATCACACATCACTTCCACAGCTTTAGGCAATGTCCACATTCAAAACTGTTTCAGCCATCTGAATTAATCTACAAATTGAGATAGCCATAAAAATAAGACAGACACCAAAATTTTAATTCTTTATATCGTATATTATCAATTACATACAACACCACTGCTATTACCCGGATAATGTAATGCAGCGACTGTGAGAGGTTCACACATAACAAAAGAACCAAATAAAACTACACAGTTTACTTCACAACATACAAAATCAGTTATTTCAAAGGTTTGAAGCTATTTTGTTATTCATTAAAAAATAAAACTGGGTCCAAATACAATCGTGATCACAACAGTAAAACTGCGGATGAATACAAAAAATAAAAATTCCACTAGTGAAATTTATAAAAATTTATCACTGTTTTCAGTTTCACCAAGACATTAAGTAAAAGCCAAAGCTCAATAATGTCACTGAACAATAGTATTTAATACATACATTCCATCCTTCATACAGATTAATTTCAGAACCCCCCCCCCCCCAAGCCCAACCTCCACAACTACAACCAAAACAAAAATGATCTTAAAAAGCATCTCCATAATAGTGCTTTTCAAATGAAAAGTGAAATAGTCAAAGAAAAAGTGGAGCTAAGAATATAACAGTCCAAACCATACTATGAAATATAAAACTATCCCAACGCTTGCTATGCCCTGTTAAAACAAAACAGCGGTCTATAAAACAGCCAAACTACATAATTATGTGCTGCATTCACTAGAAAGTACTCTACAAATGAGAAAAAAAAAGGCAGTACACACACAGTGTTTGCAGTCCATATTTTCCACATGCACTATGCCATAGCAACAACTGTTGTCAGAGACAATCTATGTACATGTATATCAACTCCCTTTTGTGATCTTCCAATACACGTATACTTATTGCGCTGAATGCCTGAATAAAGACACACTATCAACTATTTAGAACAGGTACAAAAGCAATATTATGGCTTTATGTGAATAAGTGTGTGAGGTGGGGGGGGGGGGGGGATAAATACAAAATAGAAACAATGAATATATTATTTTACTATCTTCATTAAAGTGAGATTCCCAAACAGCATTTAGCAAAAGCATGTAACAATTCTACAATAAAGTGTACAGTTCATAATAAATATTCTCAAAGAAATAACAAACAAAAAAAAACGACTAAAGAAAATATCCACAAACTTTTTGTATCACTACATTACAAAGGGAGAAAAAAAAAAAGGAGAAAAAATAGAAAGTATATATATGAACAAATTTGGGACGAGAATGGTATGAGGGTAAAAAAAAGAAAGAAAAGTTAACCATGTAAAACAGCAATAAGCCATCTACACTACACACACACACACACACACACAACACACACACACTACACCACACTTACAACACACACACAACACACACACTACACACACTACACACACACACACACACACACACACAACCACAAAAAGCACCAAGAAGGCAGAGTTGCAGAACCTGCAGAGAAAACTCTCTTTGGACAACACAGACATCAATCAACAAACTACAGATGTCAGTGAGAAAACTGAGACATGCATTTCCAAGGCTACACCACAGCAGATGAAAGAATAATAATTATGTTCTGAAGTATACATAGATATAAAAAAAAATATCTATCTTCATAATCATGCACATCAAAAAGGCATATTTAACTAGCTTAATGTTATATCCAAAAAAAAAAAAATTAACAACATATCGAGCATACATCTTTTACTTAGCTTGTTAATGTATTAACAAAAAAAAAATCACTGTGAAGAACAAGAAACATAAATGGATGAATGTGTAAAAAAAAAAAAAAGGCATCTTTCACAGTTATATTTAAAAAAAATTTAATTAATGTGAATAAAGAACAAGGTATATAAATGGAAGAATGTGTGAAAAAAAACAACTTATGTGTGAATGTGTGTGTGTGCGTGTATGTACTTGTACGTGTGTGTGCATGTGTGCGTTCATGTGTGCCTGCATTTGTGCAAACACCTTGCACAAGGGCTAACGTGAACAACTCAAGCCACTACCACTACTGTAAAAAGAAAAAAAACAGCAAAAAAAAGGAAACCCTGACCAAACTCTACAACAAACTTGTTCAGCTATACAATTCAACACAATCAAAACAACATGCTTGTGAAAACATAACAAACAAAGAACAATGCTTTCAACCCTGATTCCAAGCGGCATACGCAAAGGTGGCCTGAATCCACGCACTGATCAGCCATACATGCTGTATCCTCTACACTGTCTACGATACAGTCACTAGGAGGTCTGCTTCCTTCCTCATCAGTTACAGTAATGCAGCCACTGGAATTTTCTGTGTTGTTTTTTCCACATCATCACATGGTGACAACCATCTCCTCACAAAAAAGTAGCATCAATAAAATAAAAGAGGGATGGTTGGGGGGGGGCAAACAAAAATGAATTCTCCTCTTTGCGAGGAAGTCTTCGTCAGATAAGGTGACCTATTCTGCCATGACTGACCACAGTGTGGAAAGAGGTAGAGAGTATGACGTCGTCCTGGTTTCTTTTCTTTTTTTTTTTGGCTCCTTTGTACTTTTCTTTCTTTCTAAATGCAAAAATGTCATTTAAGGAATGGGAAAAAGACAACAATACAATACAAAACTGGGGGACACTTAATCTGATTGTACACCTCAGAGACCCTGAAAGTTTGCCCACACGTAAACATATTTATGTATGTATTATACATAAGATCATCTGTGTGTGTGTGTGTGTGTGTGTGTGTGTGTGTGGTGTGTGTGTGTTATGTGTTGGAATGTGCATGTGTGCACAAGTATGCTGTCTGCAATAAGTGTGCGTGCATGTGTGAAGGAGTGTGCATGGATGTGCACACTGGCATTAAATGAAAAGGGGGAATGAATGACAGGGATGGAAAAAAAACCCAGAGTGGAGCGACAGACATGACACGCCAAGAAACAACCAACCACAACCTTGACACCAGGATGTTACATCATAAATACAACTCTTGCTTCTAGTTCTGGGTTTCGTTTCATTTTCGTTGCATTTTTGTCACTTGCATCAAAAGCATGAATTACACATCACTTTTTGAATTTAAATTATTTCCCCTTTAATTAAAAAAAAAAGGGGAAAAAAATCCTTCTGAATCAAAACAGAACAAACCACAAAAAAACCCACCTCAGAACTTACCCCTCTCTACTCCATTTTCCCCCCCCTTCCCTACCCCCTACCCTGTCAAGAGCTTTAATTCCTCTCTTCACCCATTTCCCCCCCCCCCCCCAAAAAAAAACAACAACCCCAACCCCAAACAGAAACAAGGGTGGAGGTGGGGATTATTGCGAGGGAGTGAAGGAACGTGCGAGCCAGATGGATCCCAGAGCCAGCAGGATGAAATGAAGCGAGGATCCTAGACAGCGATGAGCCGAACCCCCCACCTGTGCCCCCATCTGAGAGTAGAACTTGTTTTTGCCCGTCAACACCAACCTGCACAACAACAAAAGGACATGGCTACCAGTGACAAAAAGGACATGGCTACCAGTGACAAAAAGGACATGGCTACCAGTGACAAAAGGACATGGCTACCAGTGACAAAAGGACATGGTTACCAGTGACAAAAGGACATGGCTACCATGACAAAAAGGACATGGCTACCAGTGACAAAAGGACATGGTTATCAGTGACAAAAAGGACATGGCTACCAGTGACAAAAAGGACATGGCTACCTGTGACAAAAAAAGGACATGGCTACCTGTGACAAAAAGGACATGATTACCAATAACAAAAAAGGACATGGTTACCAAGGATGAAAGGACATGAATACCAATGACCTAAGGACATGGTTACCAACAACAAAAGGACATGGTTACCAATGACAAAAAAGGACATGGTTACAAATGACAAAACGACGTGGTTACCAATAATAACTAAAGGACATAGATTATTTTTTTCTTCATTTTCTCTTTTTACTGAATAAACTTCAATCTCTAATGTTTTTTTCTGTTTCTTTTCTCTTGTTTTTGAATAAATTTCAATCACTGATTCTTTCATTTGTTTACTCTTGTTTCTGAATAAACTTCAATCTCTATTTTTTTTCAATTTGTTTACTATTGTTCCTTCAGTCTCCAGTAATTTTTTTTTCAATTTGTTTTTCTCTTGTTTCTTAACAAGCTTCAATTTCTCTTAATTTTTTCAAATCATTTTCTCTTGTTTCTGAATAAAATTCAGTCTCTTGGTTTATTTTCTTCTTCTTCGTTTTCTCTTGTTTCTGGATAAACTTCAATCTCAATTTTTTTTTTCCATTCATTTTTTTTCTCCTAAATAAACTTCAAACTCTATTCACTATTTATTTCTTTTCTCTCATTTCTAAATAAACTTCACTCTCCCACACTTTGAATCTGGCCAAAACATCATCCTAAGAACTACATCAAAAGGAAAACACCCCCCCCCCCCATGTAAATTCCTATCAAACTAATCCCTAACTCCTTTCTCAGTCATTCATGCGCACAGCGACTGGAGGTAAAAAAAGCACATGAGTGTTTATTCCATTATCCTTAAAATAAAACAATTTTTAAACTGCACTGTATTGCCTGACCAACAGTGATAACAAGATTACTGCAGACATGATGTAATTTTTTTTTTTTAAAGACCCACAAAAAAACATACAAAACAAGGAAACTGACCTGAAAAGACAGGAAAAATGTAACAGGTAAACAGACCATCCATAAACAAAAAACAAAAAAAGAAAAGAAAACAAACAAAAACAAAAACCTGGAAATTTCAGCGGACAAACCACACATAAGCTGTACAGCCTCCAAAACTTCAAAGCAAAAAAAAAATTCAGCTTGCTGACAGAGGATCAAGTAGTGGATTATCTCCCCTCACTTGCTCACAGCAAGTCTCCCTCCTACACCTTTAGTCTTGTGAAATGTAACATAAAAAAGACAAAAAAAAAGAAAAAAAAAAAGAGGAAATTATGACAAAAAATGTGAAGCACAGGGCAGGACTCACTTGATTTCGTAGACCATGCGTTCCAGTCCCTCGTTGATGCGGCCATCAGCAAAATGGCCGCCCACAATGCTGTGGATGGCCTGACGAGCGGCTCCGTTCAGTTTGCGGCCAGCCGTCTGCCCTGTCATCGTCACCAGCTGGGGAAACACATGGCAGAAAGATTTTTTTTTAATTTTGAGGACTGCTTATTCTTTCCTTCTTTATTGTTTGTTTGTTAATTTTTTCTTGTTTTGGAGGGGGGGG
>CM060327.1:11781013-11786013 GCA_030674155.1 Stramonita haemastoma | reverse complement strand
AGCTATTTCTCCTCCTTTCTCTCATAAAGCCCCTAGCCCCACCCCCTGCCCCAACCTTCACCTCTCTTCTCACTGTCTTCAGCTCTCTCTCTCCAGCTCTTTGTTACTCCTGTCTCTCTGTCTCTGTCTCTGTCTGCCTGTTTTCTTTTGAATGTTTCCATAAGTGTGTCTCTCTGTGTGTCTGCCTAGAGCTATTTGACTGTCTGTATCGACACTCTCTCAAAGTCTACCTGCATGCATGTCAAGTGTAGCCTGTTCAACAGGCCCAACAGGTCTGGGGCTGCATTTAAAACATTACTACTTTCACAAGATGACGGTCAAGCCATATCATTTTGAGGGGTCACCCTGTCTTTTTGTTTCCCTAGACGAAAACTGATGACAGTCAATGAGAATCAGTATCCATCCACTAGTACTAGTGTAGTACTAAATGTAAGCCTGTTTTTGTTTTACTGTTAGGATAGATCTATATAATTACATAACAAGCTTTAAACAATAACTGACAATTGGTATCCACCAGTACTGAAACTTTCATAAGTTGTATGTAAGCCTGTTTGTGTTGTCTAGTATATATACGGTATACATGAATGTATAAATCATTTACATGTATGCAAACAGTAACTGACAACAGTTAGTTTCCACTAGTTATGTGCCTGTTTGTGTTATCTACTGTTGGCAAACAACAACTGACAACAATTTATTAATAAAATAAGTATCTACTAGCAAAGTAAACTTGTTTGTGTTGTCCTGTATGTATACATGTGTGCAAACAACTGACAACAATTACTTTAATATTGTCCACTAGTATTAAAACTAAAAGACTGTTTGTGTTATGATCTATATATATCATCAATGACATCATCATAGTAATAATAATGATAAAACAATTCAAGTTTAATAGCCATTATCATCATCATACATTATTCTCATCATAATCATCTGATACATCATCAACATCACATGATCATGACCATCACTACATAAAAGTAGATTCAGCAGCTTGCTTTTTCATTCATCAAGTGAATTCTGCACTTCTGCTTTTTTTTTGTTATGTAACGTTAAAGTTTTGGGTTTTTTTTTAACTGCTAAAAACAGAAGAAGAAAAAAATGACATATTGATCTGTCATATCCTGCTTCAAAGAGTAAATCACAGCACATAAAAACAATGCACGCCAAAATGCATGTGTCCCCCCCCCTTTTTTTTTTTTTTACATGCAGTAAAAAAAAACAAAAAAAAAAAACAAGATGACAAGGAAACAAAGGTAAATTATAACCTACACTAAAAAGTATTGTTTGTTTTTGTTTTGTTTTTAAAAGAAAGCTTTCATACATTTTTTTTTATTTTTGTCATTTAATATTTATTTTTCTACTCAGAAATTTTATGCTAGATGAAATGTCACTCACGTTATTTGGAAAGTTTATGCCTTCAAGTCTATCAACAGAAATGTGGCCCCAGTCTTTCATTGGCCTGTCTCTGATGGACTGGTAATGCAAGCATTAGGTTGGTATTGTAATTATGCACTCAACAAGCTGTATCAGTGTGTGCAAAGTCAGTACACCTTCTGTGACAAACGACAATGTCACTTTTTCAGGGAAACAAAATTTCAAGACGAAAAACGGCTCATTAGACCTGCTCTCCCAAGGCAGAGACTTTCACAACTTTTGCTTTCTCAGTCTCTGCACACTACTTTTTCATGTTTTGGCTTTAATCATTCACATTAGCAGACAAAACATCTCAAGGCAAACCACTGAAATCTTGACCAAGCCAAGTGCTCTGCCTCATGACTCTAGAGGAAAAATAAAACAGGCTGACACTAGACGTCTAGAGCTTGAGGAAGGAAATCCTTCCCCAAGCAGACATGCAAAGAATTTCACATCCACAGCATCTACAGTACATTGTGGGATCATGCAAGGTGAAAAATGTTGAGTCAATAGATGAACTCTCTCTTAAGTAGTACTCTGTAACCATACGCTGGATATAGGACAGCGATAAGATATATATGCAAAATTTGTAGAATAAGCATAACTTGAATAAGTATGTAGATGACATAAAGTTATGATAATCTAAGTACTCACTTACTGTCAGGATAAAGTCACCTTAAGTAGATGCTGCTTTTCCAAGATGTACAATAAGTTATAAGTAGTATACTATACCAATACTACTAGTAGAACTATGACAACTAACAACTAAATGATAATCTATAAACTATTTTATTTACAACAAAAAAAGCAGTGTGTTTTGCACTTTTGGCTTCTGTGTACTGAAAAGTTTGTAATATTTAGTATATAATAGTATAGACTATACTAAACGTATTATGGGACGGATAGCTAGTTCAGAACATTCTAATTTGAGCCCTTGAGTCGGTCAGGAATTTTTCTAGTAAATAGTCGACTACTCCCCAAAGTTTCGGATAGACTTTAGAGGTGTGGACGCAGAGAATTGCGACGTTAATCTGTTTCCGCTTGTCGTAAGTTAAAGTAGCATGTGTGCCGTGGGAACAGATGACAATACTTTACTAAAACTGCATGACACTACGACGATGATAAATAAAGCATATATTGCTTGTTTTGTTTTCTTCGATTATAAAAGAATAAATAAAATAAAATAAATAAATAGAAGTAACAGTAGAAGTAGCCTAGTTCTAGTAGACCTGTACTACTACTAATATTAGTATTACTAAGGTAGGTAGTAGTACTAGAAGTAATAGACCTGTAGTTAGGTAGGTAGGTAGGTAGGTAGGTAGGTAGGTAGGTAGGTAGGTAGGTAGGTAGGTAGGTAGGTAGATGGTGGTGGTGGTGGTGGTGGTGTAGTAGTAGTAGTAGTAGTAGTAGTAGTAGTAGTAGTAGTAGTAGTAGTAGTAGTAGTAGTAGTAGTAGTAGTAGTAGTGTTAGTAATAGTAGTAGTGGTAGTAGTAGTAGTAGTAGTAGTAGTAGTAGTTTTCTACAGTATAGTCAGTATGTAATTTATTTATTTATTTATGTCACAACAGATTTCTCGTAGAATAGAAAAGATAGGGTCTAGAATCTGTAGTAGTAGTTGTAATAGTGGTTGCAAATAGTAGTAGTACTAGTACTCAGTAGTAGTACTAGAAGTAGTAGCATAGGTAACTAAAAAAGATTACAAATTCTTAATGGTAGTAGTAGTAGCCTAATACAGTAGTATTATACTAGTAGTAGTTAGCCTAGTAGTAGTTAGCCTAGTAGTAGTACCAAGTACTGGAGGTCTGGGGTCTGGGGGGCGGATAGCCTAGTGGTCAGAACATTGCGCTGGCAATTTGACGACCTGGGTTCGAGTCCGGTCGAGGAAATTTTTCTCCTGGAGTTAACATCAGTGCCGACTCCTCTCTCCCCAAAAGTCCTTCGGACGAGACTTTAAACCGAGGCCCCGTGTGCGGACGCACGCAGAACATCTTGCGCACACGTTAAATCCTGTTCCGCTTTTTGTAAGAGTAGGCCATCGTGTGCCAGTGGGAACAGATGACAATATTTACAAAAACTGCATGCACACGGGGACCGGATGAAAAAAAGCACATGATTGCTTATTCTGTTATCCTCATATAAAAGAATAAATAAATAAATAAATAAATAAATAAATAAATAAGTAGTAGTAGCAGTAGTTAGTACAATACTAAAATAGAGTTAGCGTAGTTGTAGTACTAGTAGTACTAGTAAGCTAGTACTAGTACTAGTACAGAAGAAGCCTAGGCCTAGCCTAGTAGAAGCAGTGGTGATTGGCAAACCTAAAGCCTATGCCTCTGGCTAAGTTATTCAGCTAGTGTAACTTGAAGATTGAATAACACTGGCAGTGGCATTTGATTAAAACAATAGAATTTATACCCTAATCCTTTGACAAAATGTCAAGATCTCTATATACCTTAAAATCAAGCTTTGCCTTAGATGAATAAGAATAAGATGTGTGACTCAGTGTGTGTGTGTGTGTGTGTGTGTGTGTGTGTGTGTGTGTGTGTGTGTGTGTGTGTGTGTATGTGTAAAAATAAAAAACAAACTAAACAAACACACCACAATCAACTTCAAGGCACACACGAGTCTCGTAGACCTGAACTATTGAAGTTTCTGATTTTAACTGATGTCGACAATGCACAGTGACTAACACCAAAACATCGCAACTTCGCAGACTTGTTGAGGGGTCTAGAATCAACTAACCAGCAACTGAACAAGCCCCCGAGAATCGTCGCGGAGGAGATTGATCTCTCTTTAAGCTCTTTGCCCACGATCGTTACCAAAACTAAGCGCAAAAATTAGATATATGCAATGTAGATAACTTACCCGAATGGCAATACGGTTGCGCCCAAAATGAATGATTAATGGAACTGAGATCTTCCGAGTTGTGCCTAGGCCTACTGCATTCCGCTCTGAGGAGTGCCAATTTTGGGCAGACCGGAAGATGTGTGGGATGTTGTGGAAGCGAGGGTGTTTACTTAGGCTATTTTCTATATCAATAGAACACAGAAGCGTTCCTCTGTCTTTTTAAAAGTCTCTTGTTTGTTCAATATTTCTACTGAAAGCTGTTCCTGGATAATCCTAATGCAAACCTTATTCTTATTTGAAAGCGCTATAATTGATGGTTCGTGTTTATACGAAACTAAGCAAACTGTAAACCAGAGCTGGTACAAAGGGAATTTTGGCAAATTTATAAACGCTAGACCTGTTCAAGTTCCAACTTGACTGTATTTTGAGCGATGAGCTGCTCCTCCTATGTCACAACAGATACATTTTGATAGAGTATGGTAAGCACTTTTGCTACAAACGATTCAGCAAGTGTTTGTGAGTGTCTATGGCATCAGTCAGTTGAGTTTTTTTTTCCTGACTTGCGAAAGTGAAAGTATGTTGTCTGCTCCTGATGGATCTGGGTAAGCATGTCGTTTCGTGAGTCTTCGCGTCACATTTATCATTCATTCGACAGCCACGATCAACGTACAATTTCGAATTCCTACAGTTTCACATTATGAAGGACGGACACACACAACACACACACACACGCG
>CM060327.1:11761013-11776013 GCA_030674155.1 Stramonita haemastoma | reverse complement strand
TTTTCTTGTTCTTGTTATTCTTGTTGTTGTTGTTGTGGCATTGTGACTGGAAGGTGTCAGCTGTCTGTGAATGGTGCAGGGCATGATAGACAGAAAGAGTGCTGTCTGTATTGCCACACTTAACTTTGGCTTGAACCCCTAACAAGAACAATCCTCCATCAGTGATGAACCTGTGGGCCAATAATTTACTGACATGAACTTTTTTTTAAAAACCAGCTCAGAGTAAGTGTAACAGGAGTTTGGTGGGTACTTTTGAAAAAAAAACCCACATAAATCATATATTTTAAATTCAAAATTTTTTATTTTCATTCAGGGGGTGATGGCCAGCTGACTCGTGGTGAACAGCACGTGAACACAAACATCAGATGTTGGTGACACCAGCCACCCTTGTCCTGGTCCTCCCTTCAGGGGAGAGAGGACAGACAGAGAGAAAGACAGCCTCTACACTCCATGAGACAGAATAGATAAATGCCTGCCTGAAGACTTCTACAAGTACCACTGGGCACTTTCACTTTGCATACAAACTTCAAGTATAGAGATTTGTACAGGTACTAATGGGGACTTACACCTTATACACGAAGTTCCAAGTGTAGAGACTTCTACAGGTACCACTGTGGACTTACACTTTGTATACGAACCCCAAGGCTAGGAACTTGTACAGGTACCACAGGGGATATATGCAACATAAATTCTCAAGAGTCAGCCATTTCCTTCAGGCTTCAGAAAACTCATTCTTTCCCCCCAGACCCTCAAGACCTTGTTCTCCATCACCATCCATCCTCGCATGGAGCAGTCACGTCTATCCTAGGAAAAATCGAGTATGGGCTGTCCTCTTCAGTGTTTACTGATTCCACCTCCTTCTCTCCCACATACCATCCCCCTTTCTCCCTGTTAAGTGGTTTATTTCTTGCGTCCTGACCATCATAGAGATTCCAGGTGTTTTTTCTTGCATCCTGACCAGGATAGGGATTCCAGGTGTGTTCTGTCCTTGATCCTGATAGAGGGATTCCAGGTGTGTTTTTTCTTGCAGATGTTTTCTTTTCCTGCATCCTGACTAAGAAAGGGATTCCATGTGGGGTTTTTTTCTTCCTGAATCCAGGGATTCCAGATGTTCTTTCTTGCATCTTGACCAAGATAGGGCTTCTAGGTGTTTTTTCCTTAGTATTCTAACAGCATTCCAGGTGTGCTTTTTTTTCAAAGAATCCTGACCAACATAGGTATTTCAGGTGTTTTTCCCTCCTGCATCCTGACTAAAACAGGGATTCCAGACGTTTTCTTGTCCATGCATCCTGACCAAGATCAGGATTCCAGGTGTCATTTATCTGATGGCTCTTTACAGTGTCATCCTGTCCAGATGATAGTTCCATAATCAGATTGCTTTATTTACAGTATGCTACCTCAGAGCTTTATATCTTACAACATTGTGCCTTTTTCACTTCTGTTCTAGAGTACGACTTTCAGTTACAACGTATACCTTTGATTCACATGTCGAATTCTTAGTTATTCTCCTTGTGCTTACTCTTCTCTCACAATCCACCCTCTTCCCTTGGGCTTTTGCCTTCCACAAAACCTGTATTGTCAGCTACAGCTAAAGCAATCTAAGTGTATACTTTTTCAGGACCTTTACCCCAGCCCTCTCAGTGGTATGAAAGGCAGGCAGAAAAAAAGAGTGTAGTTAAACAGAACGTTATCTTTAAATGTGAACCATTCCTGTTTTTAATCAAACATGGCCACTACTCAAACACCAGCGCCCCTGCCGGCTTGGGAACAATGTCTGTACTGGATAACCGAAAGCGTGACTTTGGGGTGCATGTTCTGGTCCCTGTACCAAGCCTCCGATGATGTCAGGAGCCGAAACGAACCCATTCACATCGAATACAGGTGGACCTATCTTAAACCTGTGGACACTGCCGATTATGAATGGGAGTTTTGGTCCTCCTATCTTTGGAATCTCCTCCCATGGATAGGTGGCCACGTCGTGTTGTCTTGCCTAGTGAGCAAGTACGTGACCACTTTGAAAATGAAAGCTGTCTTGTTTACCGTCTACGGTTTCGTGGCCACGAGTTACCTGCTGGGCTTTGGGGCGATAATGGTGTTCATGGTGTTGCCTGTGGTCTTGTACCTGGTGTCAGCGCTGGCCAGTGCCAAACTAGTGTGGCTGACCGCTCTCCTGTTTCTCACCGCCCTCAACTTCGGGGAACGAGGTTTCTTTCGGTGGCTGCAAGATCACCACCCCAGCCCCGAGCTCGATGCCTGGAACTATGTCTGCGTGCTGGCCTGGAGCTCTCTCTTCCAGAGAGCCACGGGCTTTGCTCTGGAATGTGTGTGGGTGCGACAGTCACGACTGTTGCCTGACCCTCCGGCAGAAGAGCAAGAGGAAGAGCAAGAGGAGCGGAGGACCAACAAGACCCACGACGTCCAGTCACCAGTCCCCAACCCTCTGCCGCAAATTCCTGGCTGGCTGGACATGTTCCTCTACGTGTTTTACTTCCCACTCTTTTTATCGGGCCCTTGATAGTGTACAACAAATTTCACGCGCAGTTCCGATCCCTGCACGCGCTGACCAAAACCAGACTGCTGGACATCGCGTGGAAACTGGTACGCGTGCTGTTCTGGGCCGGGGTGAACTGCCTCATCCTGCACTTCGTCTACCCCCACGCCATCAACAACAACGAAGCCGTCCTGGCCCAGCAGTCTCGTCTGACCGTTGCAGCCATCGGCTACAGCCTGGGCCAGCTGTTCATGGTGAAGTACGTGGTGCTGTTCGGCCTTCCAGCCCAGCTGGCCCGTCTGGACGGGTGGGAGCCCCCCTCTGTTCCTGCCTGCATCAGCTACATCTACTGCTACAGCCACATGTGGCGGAATTTCGACAAGGGTCTGTACGACTTCATGAAGAGGTACATCTTCATTCCTCTGGGAGGTTCTCAGGCGGGGTTTGCTTATCGCCTGAGCGGTTCGGTTCTGTGTTTTGCCTTCGTGTATTACTGGCACGGGGCCGAGTACTACCTGTTCCTGTGGTGCGTGCTCAATTTCCTGGAAATCAGTTTGGAGCAAGTCGGTGCCTGGCTGGAGACCAGGGACGTGGTTAAACGTCACGTCTACAACAAACTGTCACCAGCCGCCATACGCCGTGTGCGCGCGGTGATGTCCGTTCCCGTGTTCCTCATGTCTGTGTTTGCCATTTTTTACTTTTTCGGCGGAACAGGAGCCGGGGTTGTGTTTTTAGGAAAACTGCTGACGGACATTCCGTGGGACAGCTTTGTGCTGTTCCTGCTGCTGGTGTACTGTGCCGTGCAGAATGCCATGGAGCTACAGCGGCTGGGCATGACCAGGGTGATGGTGACCAAACGTGCTGACTGACGTGCAGAATGCATCACTAGGGTGATGGTGACTGACGTTCAGAATGCATCACTAGGGTGATGGTGACCAAACGTGCTGACTGACGTGCAGAATGCATCACTAGGGTGATGGTGACTGACGTTCAGAATGCATCACTAGGGTGATGGTGACCAAACGTGCTGACTGACGTGCAGAATGCATCACTAGGGTGATGGTGACTGACGTTCAGAATGCATCACTAGGGTGATGGTGACCAAACGTGCTGACTGACGTGCAGAATGCATCACTAGGGTGATGGTGACTGACGTTCAGAATGCATCACTAGGGTGATGGTGACCAAACGTGCTGACTGACGTGCAGAATGCATCACTAGGGTGATGGTGACCAAACGTGCTGACTGACGTGCAGAATGCATCACTAGGGTGATGGTGACCAAACGTGCTGACTGACGTTCAGAATGCATCACTAGGGTGATGGTGACCAAACGTGTTGACTGACGTTCAGAATGCATCACTAGGGTGATGGTGACTGACGTTCAGAATGCATCACTAGGGTGATGGTGACCAAACGTGCTGACTGACGTGCAGAATGCATCATTAGGGTGATGGTGACCAAACGTGTTGACTGACGTGCAGAATGCATCATTAGGGTGATGGTGACCAAACTGCTGACTGACGTGCAGAATGCATCACTAGGGTGATGGTGACCAAACGTGCTGACTGACGTGCAGAATGCATCACTAGGGTGATGGTGACCAAACGTGCTGACTGACGTGCAGAATGCATCACTAGGGTGATGGTGACCAAACGTGCTGACTGACGTGCAGAATGTATCATTAGGGTGATGGTGACCAAACGTGCTGACTGACGTGCAGAATGCATCACTAAGGTGATGGTGACCAAACGTGCTGACTGACGTGCAGAATGCATCACTAGGGTGATGGTGACCAAACGTGCTGACTGACGTGCAGAATGTATCATTAGGGTGATGGTGACCAAACGTGCTGACTGACGTGCAGAATGCATCACTAGGGTGATGGTGACCAAACGTGCTGACTGACGTGCAGAATGCATCACTAGGGTGATGGTGACCAAACGTGCTGACTGACGTGCAGAATGCATCATTAGGGTGATGGTGACCAAACGTGCTGACTGACGTGCAGAATGCATCATTAGGGTGATGGTGACCAAACGTGTTGACTGACGTGCAGAATGTATCACTAGGGTGATGGTGACCAAACGTGCTGACTGACGTGCAGAATGTATCACTAGGGTGATGGTGACCAAACGTGCTGACTGACGTGCAGAATGCATCACTAGGGTGATGGTGACTGACGTGCAGAATGTATCACTAGGGTGATGGTGACCAAACGTGCTGACTGACGTGCAGAATGCATCATTAGGGTGATGGTGACCAAATGTGCTGACTGACGTGCAGAATGTATCACTAGGGTTATGGTGACTGACGTGCAGAATGTATCACTAGGGTTATGGTGACTGACGTGCAGAATGTATCACTAGGGTTATGGTGACTGACGTGCAGAATGTATCACTAGGGTTATGGTGACTGACGTGCAGAATGTATCACTAGGGTTATGGTGACTGACGTTCAGAATGTATCACTAGGGTGATGGTGACTGACGTGCAGAATGCATCACTAGGGTTATGGTGACTGACGTGCAGAATGTATCACTAGGGTTATGGTGACTGACGTTCAGAATGCATCACTAGGGTGATGGTGACCAAATGTGCTGACAGAGTAAACAAAGTCGTTGCTGCTTCTTGTTGAACTTTGATGCCAGATATTCATTACTCTGTGTCCCTGTATTGGCCTTCTTGTTTCTTTTGTTGATGAGTACTGACTACATTACCATGTGGTTGTCAAAGAGGGATGATGAATGTGTTTGGGAGAGGGTGGCCACTGGCCATATCTGGCCTATTTTTCTCCACAAGATGGATGGGACTTTAACATGTGCACAAGCTGTTACGCCAGGGACCTCAGAGCTGTCTCATCCAGAAGAGTTTAGGGGAATGGATGAAGTGAGAACCCACGTTGGCTTCACGGGGAATGTCGCCACCCATATTTATTTATTTATTTATTTATTTATTTATTTATTTTATATCAATGGAAAAAGCACTCGTGCGCTTGTTTACATCAATCCCCGTGTGTATGCAGTTTTGTAAATCTTGTCATCTGTTCCCACCGGCACACAATGGCCTACTCTTACGAAAAGCGAAACAGGATTTTACGTGTGCGCAAGATGTTCTGCGTGCATTCGCACATAGGTCCTCGGTTTATTGTATCATCCGAAGGACTTTTGGGGGAGAGTGGAGTCATAGCTATAGGTAGGTGGCTGTGCTGAGATTGGTAGCTGTGGCCTGGCATCATAAGTTTGCCACTTTTAACACCATCAGGCCATCAGCTCTTCCAAGGGAGCTGTCTGCTGTAACTAAAGTCTTTCGACGTGAGATGGCAGAAGTGTCTCTTGTATTACAGTAGCTGTGTTCAGGTCACCACCATGGCAGAAGTGTTGTATTACAGATGTACTGAGGTCACTATATGGCAAAAGTGTCTGTTGTATTACAACTGTGCAAAGGTCACCATGATGGCAGAAGTGTATCACAGCTGTACAAAGGTCACCATGATGCTTGAAGTGTTGTATTACAGCTGTACAAAGGTCACCATAATTGCAGAAGTATTATATTACAGCTGTACAAAGGTCACCATAAGTGCAGAAGTGTTGTATTACAGCTGTAGTGAGATCACCATAATGGCAGAAGTGTTGTATTACAGCTGTACAAAGGTCACCATGGTAGCAGAAGTGTTGTATTACTGCTGTGCAAAGGTCGCCATATGGCAGAAGTGTTGTATTACAACTGTACAAAGGTCACCATATGGCAGAAGTGTTGTATTACAACTGTACAAAGGTCACCATATGGCAGAAGTGTATTACGGCTGTACAAAGGTCACCATATGGCAGAAGTGTATTACGGCTGTACAAAGGTCACCATGATGGCAGAAGTGTTGTAGTACAGCTGTACTGTGGTCACAATGATGGCAGAAGTGTTGTATTACAGCTGTACAAAGGTCACCATGATGCCAGAAGTGTTGTATTACAGCTGTACAAAGGTCACCATGATGCCAGAAGTGTTGTATTACAGCTTTACAAAGGTCACCATGATGCCAGAAGTGTTGTATTACAGCTGTACAAAGGTCACCATATGGCAGGAGTGTTGTATTACAGCTGTACTGAGGTCACAATGATGGCAGAAGTGTATGTTGTATCTGCTCTTGTTGCCGTGGGGTTGCATACTATTTTATACAGGCCTTTGTTTAGATTTTAAATATATGCCTGAAACTATTAGCACTAGCCTGTGTCCCTCCTACTCCCCACCCACCCCTTTGGGGATGCTTGGGGCTCTTTGAATATATAAATAGCATCCCCATTTTCTGGAAATTCTGTGCTAAATTTTTCAATTTTTATCACTCTCTTTGTTTCTTTCTCTTCTCACCTTCCTGTCATCTCTCCTGCTTATTGTATGTCCTCCCGAGCCATTTTCGTGCCAATTGTTTAAGCAGTGTTTTTCAAATATAATATTTTCTGTTAACACATTATATAACATTTTGCCATTGTTGTGTGTTCTGGCAACCAGGTAGTGATAATGTAAACACCTGAATAGGCACAGGATGCCCATTCTGCAGTCTTATTTACCTGTGTGGCATTTTTCATATCTATTTTTGATAACTTCCAAGTGTTAATCAGTTTTTACACCTTTTTGTAACCTGCGGAATGGCTGGTATCTCCAGGAAAGCCTGGTCTTGTCTGGTGTGTTAAGGAATCAAATCATTTAGGTAATGTGTGATTTTGTGATGTATATTTTTTCAGGTCAACAATGTGGGGTATTTAAAGGGTTTAGAATCAAATCATTTAGGTATTGTGTGATTTATTGTGATTTTTTTTCAGGTCAACAGTGTGGGATATTAAGAGTTTTAGGGATGTTGATTTTGATCTTGAAGTGAATGATACAGTGTGAGTTAACGGAACTTAATAAGATGACAGTCTTGATATGGCCTTATGAATTTTTTAAAACTACAACATGAAATGAATTGTGATCAAATGAAACACAGCCTGTAATTTGGTATTTTATATTTTCTACAACATTCTGTTGTGTTGTTGTGTGTGTGTGTGTGTGTGTGTGTGTGTGTGTGTGTGTGTACGTGTGTGTGTGTGTGTACGTGTGCACGCGTGTGTGTGTTTTGGTGTGTGTGTGTGTGAGTGTGTGTGTGTGTGTGTGTGTGCGTGCGTGTGCACGTGTGCGCGTGTGTGTGTGTTTTGGTGTGTGTGTATGTATGTTGTGTGAGTGTGTGTGTGAGTGTGTGTGTGTGTGTGTGTGTGTGTGTGTGTGTGTGTGTGTGTGTGTGTGTGTGTGTGTGTGTCGCTTTTGATACAAAATTTAATAAAATCGAGAAACGACACATCATTTCTTATGCGTGTCATTGTCTGAATCTGCAGTGCTTGTATCTGAACCTTCTCTGTCTTATGTCTCTTTCCGTATTCTGCTGGTAATCTGTCTCTGTCTCTGAGTATGTCGTCTCTGTCTCTGAGTATGTCTGTCTCTGTCTCTGAGATATGTCTGTATCTGTTTCTGAGGTATGTCTGTATCTGTCTCTGTCTTGTGTCTCTATCCATTTCTCAGTATGTCTGTATATTGTTTCTGCTCTGCAGTATTTCTGTCTCTGTCTCTGCAGTCTGTCTGTATCTGTCTCTGCAGTCTGTATCTGTTTCTGCAGTCTGTCTGTCTGTCTCTGCAGTCTTCTCTGTTTCTGCAGTATGTCTGTCTGTCTCTGGTATTCTTCTCTGTCTGCAGTATGTCTGTCTCTGTAGTATGTCTGTCTCTGTCTGCAGTATTTCTGTATCTCTGCTGCAGTCACAGTCAAAGGGAGATAATACGTACTGAACTCCGTGTATAATAAACAGCTGGGGTCGTCTTGCATTACTTAGTATAGGGCCAAGGTATACCTGATTTCTATGCAGCGTCGCTTAGTTAGCTTAGTTTGTTCCCTCGAGTAATTTTTGTTTGGCTTAAAAAAAATGTTTGGGGGGGGGGGGGTGAGTATTTAGCATTTATCTAGTTATTCATTGTATATATTTATTCTTTTATTTCGAGGATAATGTATTAGGCAAACATAAGCTTTTTTTTTTTTTTTAAATCCAGTTCCCATGTGTACTCTTCTGAAAAGTGGAATAGGTTTAACGTTTGCGCAAGATGTTGCTCGTGCGTTTGCACACGGGACTTCAGGTTTATAGTCTCATCCGAAGGACTTTTGGGGGGGTAGTGAAGTTGGAAAGTGTGTGTGTGTGTGTGTGTGTGTGTGTGTGTGTGTGTGTGTGTGTGTGTGTGTGTGTGTGTGTGTGTGTCTCTCTCTCTGTCTCTCTCTCTGTCTCTCTCTCTGTCTCTGTCTCTGTCTCTGCTCTCTCTCTCTCTCTCTCCTCTCTCTCTCTCTCTCTCTCTCTCTCTCTCTCTCTCTCTCTCTCTCTCTCTCTCTCTCTCTCTCTGTGCATGTGTGTGTGCCAGTGTGCATGTCTGTTATTATTCTTGGGCTTGAAATATTTGCGTGCAAACCCATCAAGTTACAAAACGTTTTTAGCAAACTTGCCTGCGAGGCTGTTTGCACAACGGAACAAAACGTACCTGTAATTTAAATATGTACCCTCTAAAAGCCGGGTTGTTAAGGTATGGGGTGACATCCTTTTTAATTTTTTTCTTTTTTTTGTGTGTGCTGCCTCATCCTCTGTGACGTTTCTGACCTACTGTTCCCACGCTGCTTATTTTAGTCTCTCCGCCCTAGCCATACCCAGATGCGTATGTCACATCGCCAGGGTCAGAAGTCCACAGGGAGCCTATCAATGGCAGGCTGCCGTGGGGCCACCAGCCAGAGGAGCTGGGGTGACATCTTCCTCTGAACGGCTCTTCACATCTAGTGATTTCAGATTTTTTTTTATATATAGATCAGAAAAGTTGAAAGAGTAAGAAAAGAGGGACAACAAACTACGTTTAAAATTCCAAAGTAACAAGAAAAAAATCAAACAAGGACTGAAAAAGGTGAAAGGTAAAATGTCCCATAACTTTAACTTTTGTGGTCGTAGGGGAGTGAGGCATCAGAGACCTCAGCTTCTCTAGGGGCCAGCATATTGAGGGCGGTGCCCATCTCCTCTCCCTCGCTGCTTTACCTTCCCTGACCTTAAGGAGAGTAGATACCCATTTACAGCTTGGTGGGTTGTGGGGACTGTACTGAAGCCAAGGCACGCAAACGGTCACCCATCCAACTGGTAACCAGGCTCAATGCTGATTAACTTGACTTGGGAAAGCTCGAGGACTGAAAATGATGTCAGATACCATTGTTGACGAAAACAACTTTTCATACTGTAAATTCTGAATTACTGGACATCTTTCGAGGCTAAAATGAAAATACCCCCAACCCCCTTCTGTATTGTATAGCCTACCACTTCCAAGTCACGCAGATTTCTTTGCGTGAAAGTAGGGCTGCTCTCCGCGGGGAGAGCGCGTCGCCACAAGAACAGCGCCACCCGTATTTTGTTATTTCATGTCTGCATGTGTCTTTGTTTCCCTATCAGAGTCGCTTCTTTTTTCCTTTTTTTCCCTTTTATTTCACAGTTTTTCCAGGGACAAGTCTCACATTACCATGAATTCTTTTACGTGCGCTAGATGCGTGTTGCACACGGGACATCATCCGAAAGACTAGCATCCAGACCACCACTCACGATCTAGTGGATGAGGAAAAAGTTTCAGGCCAGGCACAAAGGGGATCGAACCATCGCACATTTTGAACCCAGACTTTTCTTTTTGTAGGCAGGTGTGTTACCTCTAGACCACCGATCACAGTCTTGTCCCCCCTCAGTCTGTTTCTCTTGTCAGTGTTTATCTCATGCCTTGGTTTGACACAAGCCATCATCTTCAAGGAAATACATGGGCTGCTTCGTGATGTGAAGAATGAAACAAGGTAAAATCAAAGCAATGAGTTGTGGACTATATGTACAAGAATTACTCATTGATTCTTCGCATAAAAGATTTTACACACATACACGCACGCATCACCACTACAACTCGAGCATGCACCATCCACACACATACATACACACAACCTAAATTAATGTAACTTTTTATGAATAGAAGTCAAAACGAACACACGCACCACACACACACACACACACACACACACACACACACACACACACACACACACACACACACACACACACACACACACACACACACACCACATATACACCATTGTGTCTGCTCTACAAACCAAAAAAAAAACGAAAAAACAAGACAAGGAATAAACTTTTTTCAATCTGCAATGACAGATCTGCACAGTTTATTCGAAAGAAAATCAATAACAAATTATGCAGTTTGTCAAACCAAACAATATGTACCGCGTATTTATTTAATCAACAAATATTCCACAAAGTTTATGTCAAGCAAAAGCAATTATTCAGCAAACAGAAAAAGGCATACTTCAAATATAGAAGAATGAGTGACTGAGCTGACTGACTGACTGACTGACTGACTGACTGACTGACTGACTGACTGACTGAATGAATGAATGAATGAATGAATGAATGAATGAAATAATCTCTAATACACATGATGAAAATTTTTTGGCTACACCTAGTCTTACAATCAGTCCACGAAAACATGCCTACATATAATAATCAATGGAATATGAAAATGATAAAAGGCTCGAAAAAAAACCCGCAAAAATTACTGAAAAACGCATACAAATTTCTTTCAAAAAATCTTAAAAGTAACAGATAGAAGGTCTTCGGGGTAACCTCGACATAAAATCAAATCTTTAAGGGTAAAGGGTAACCAAACAACTAAAAAACAATCTTCACGGGTAACCCAAAAAGAAAAAATCTTCAAGGGTAACCCAAACATGAAAAATTTTTCTAGGGTAACCTAAAGATGAAAATCTTCTCGGGTAACCCAAATATGAAATTTTTAGGGTAGCCCAAACATAATATCTTCTAGAGTAACCCAAAGATGAAAATCTCCGAGGGTATCCCAAAGATAAAAGGTTTTCAAGGGCAATCCAAAGATGAAAATCTCGGGTAATCCACAAATAAAAAAAAACCTTCAAGGGTAACCTAAAGATAAAAAATATCTTCTAGGGTAACCCAAAGATAAAAAAATATTCTAGAATAATCCACAGATGATAATCTTCAAAGGTAACCCCAAAATAAAAAATCTTCTGGGGTAACCCAAAAATAAAAAATCTTCTAGGGTAACCCAAAGATTAAAAAAAAATCTTCTGGGGTAATCCATAGATGGTAAGCCAAAGATCGAAAAAATCTTAAAGGGTAACCCAAAGAGAAAAAATCTTCTTGGGTAAAACCCCTAAATTAAAGGCCTATAGGGTTGAAAGAAAAAAATAAAAAGTCTGCAAGATTAAACCCATAAAAAAACGAACGAATGGATAAATAATCTTTTTTTTTTTTTAAGTGCTACAGATAATAATTCACATACTTTTTTTCATCCGCCCATTAGTCTATATAAAAAAAAGATTATTTCAATCTTTTAATTCCGAGATGACAAAATAATCACTCCTGTGCTTATATGTCAGTCCACCACCTGCTCGGCTCCGTGACACAATGAGTTGGAAAAGTGTTGATATGTATTAGCAACAGTCATAGGACATATGATATATATATATATATATATATACATATATATATATATATACATAATATATATATATAATTATATAATAATTAATATATATTAGATAAATAAGCTATAACATAACACGTAGAACGTAGATCTCTGTGAGGGTGGGGGGGTGGAATATGCCAGTAAGCTACACTGCAACAATTTGATCTCTTATTGAATGCGTTTCATGAACACTAACAATGGAAATCACACAATTATAACAATCACAACCACCTTATTTCCTACCCTCCTCGGCCCCCCACCCCCCCCCTCCTCCCTTTTTTTTCGCCCTCGCCTCACCCCCCCCCCTTTATCCCAAAGAAAAATGTCGCAATTAAAGCATCCTTGTGCTATTTGGCCAGTGATATAGCCCTGCATAGTTGTGAAAAATGATGAGCAAAATAAATAGATTACACACACACACGCACGCAGGCACGCATGCGCGTGCACCAACACACACACACACACACACACACACACCACACACACACACCACACACACACACACACACACAACACACGCACGCAGCACGCATGCACGCACTCAAGCACGCAAGTACCTACACACGCACGCACGCCCCCCCCCCCCCCCCCCCCCACCACCACACACCACACACACACACACACTTGAAATATGCATAGAGACAAAAAAAAATCCCCCAAAATATACGCTGTACCCAATCATCACTGAAAAAGACAGAGAGAAAGGAAAGAGGGAAAAAAGGACGGAAGGAAAAGAAAAAAATGTACGCCAACAGACACTGTCAGAAAGACAGGTCAAAACAAATACAATCTGCACAGTTCCAGGTAAAAAAAAAAAAAAAAAATAATTTAAAAAAAGAAATAAGAAAGAAAGAAAAAAAAGAAAAAGAACAATGGTGTTAAAAGTATCACTTCTAGCATTGCAAACCAAGCCTAAAACGTTGATATAGCCTGGAGATGGTTCAAAACATGTCTCTTCCCCTTCACTGGCTTTCTGAATAGCTCTTACCATAGTATGCCACATACAAAGCCACGCAATATCACGACATAGCTTACATGATATCTATAACATCTCAATAAATGCCATAAAACTGTATGTCTCAAACCTCAAACATCCAACTGAAAAATATAATATTGAACGTATTCAATGGAAATGTGAAACCTGTCTTATCAATGGGACAATTAGTTTATTCACTGAACTAAAGAATATCTTGGTATTTAACGTAAATGTGCGCCTATTATTGAATGAAACGGTTTATCCACTGAAATGAATAACATCTAACATATTCAATGGAAATGTAAGGTCCTGTATCAATGAAACGGTGGGTTTATCCACTTAAATAATAATCATAATAATACACGGAATTTATATAGCACTATGTCTTGCAAAAACAAATCAAAGCGCTTGTATCTGACATATTGTTACACACGCAACCAATAACAATTAATAGTTTTAACAAATTCGAATGTATACAACCACAGCACGACAACACACCACCACCCGCGTGCGACCCACACACACACACACACACACACACACACACACAACACACCACGGCGCATATAATAACATCTAAAGTAGACTTTTCTATGAAATGTAAGGCCCACTGTCGCCGAGAACACTAAAGTTTACACACCTCTATCCAACATGAAAGCAATTGTACCAGAGACAGTGTGTGTCTCCAAGAAGCATGGATTTCTTCTTCTTCGTCGTCGAATCCTCAGACAGCAACTATTGTTGTCTGTCATATGAGCAAAAATTAATACATCGCTGCCGTTAAGCGCCTGACAAATCAGGCCAGCGCATCCGACTTCGCGTGAGAGAGAATTGGTATCTTTCAAGTCTTTCTGGGAAAAAAAGGCAGAAGAATGGACCAAGAGCAGCAAAAGACAGAAGGAGGTGACAGGAAGAAAGGGGAAAAAGGCAGAAACAAAAGAGAAGGATAGAAAAGGGGAAATTCCTAGCATAGATTTCCAGAATGTGGGGATGCTATTTTTAGCTGGCACGCCCCTGGCATCCCTACAGGGAAGAAGCCGAAATTAAAAATGTGTGAAATGTCAAAGTCTTAAGGAAACACCCGTGACATGCATAGGGGCCTACCAATCAGTGCCTCACATACACCGCCATTTTCCCATGACCTGCCATCATTTTCAACAGGATTCATCACGTGACACTATTACATCTTGCATGTAGTCGCAAATCTGTCAAGGAGTGATTAAACGTCCATTAGTAGCCATGAATATTTTTTTTAAATAATGACAACACAACAATAACAACAACAATAATACATGGAATTTATACACCACTGAGTTTTTGTAAAGCAAACAAATCAAAACGCTTGCATTCAAATCAAATCACGGGATGCTATCATTCACAAAAAATTAAATTTAACATATTTTAAATTCACACACACACCACACACACACACACACACACACACACACACACACAACACACACACACACACACACACACCAGCCGCACGCACGCAGCACGCACACACACACACACACACACACACACACACACACACACACACACACACACACACACACACACACCAACCATTTCTTCGCATACCCACCAGGTGGTTTCATAAGAGAAGAAATAAAACGAGTGGCATTATCTCAACAAAACAACACATAAACACATACTGAAATAAACAGCAAACGAACAAGTAAACAGCTTTTAAAAAAAAACTTGAATAAACAAATGACAAAATTCTTTTTTAAACAAAAAAACTTCTTGTTTTTTTTTTTGGGGGGGGAGAAAGTTTCCATTCACACAGCATCCATCACAATGCTCGGGGAACCAAAGCAATAGCCCCAAAATGAAAACGAAACAAAACAAAAACAAACACACACACACACACACCACGCACACCACCAGCACACACACACACACACACACACCCACACCACACACACACACACACACACACAC
>CM060327.1:11743513-11746013 GCA_030674155.1 Stramonita haemastoma | reverse complement strand
CTCATTCACGAGTCTAGGTAAAGGTTAAGATGTCCCATTACCTATGTGGTCGTAGGGGAGCGGGGCATCAGAGACCTCAACTTCTCCAGGGGCCAGCATGTTGAGGGCGGCGCCCATCTCATCTCCCTCACTGCTTTACCTTCCCTGACCCTAAAGAGGGTAGGTACCCATTTACAAGTGGGTGAGCTGGGGGACTGTACTGAAGCCCAGGCGCGCAAACGGTCTCCCATCCACTTGGTAACCACACGCGATGCTGATTAACCTCAGCGTGTGGAACAGAAGTGTTCTGACCACTGAACTATCCCATCCCTGACTCACCAGTCTACGTTTTTCTTTTATCAGTCTAATCTTTTTTAATTTAGCAGTCTAGATCTATATATATATTTTTTTTATCCATTCCTCAGTCAGTCTCTATTTTTTTTTTAGAAGTCTATATATTTTTTTTATCCTCTAGTCAATAATTTTCATGTTTTATCAGTCTATATTTTTCTTTCGTCTCTCTCTACACACAGTGGCAAGCAGTTTCACTTATACACTGCGTACAGTTTCAACAACCATACAACACACTTGACTTCCACTCCATAGACCTTCAGATAAAAAAAAATGTCTTCCTTGCCCCCCCCCCCTCTTTCCTGCCCCCCCCCCCCCCCCCCCCCCCCCCCCCCCCACGCCCCTTTCCCCCCTCACTCTCATTCCTTTAGCAAAGCAAAGTAAGGGAAAACTATTCAGATTTGACAACATCAAAACAACCGCTGTTTCCTATCGCTGACGTAATAGCGTCGCTAAGGAGACTTTTTTTTAAACTACTGTGTTTCTTTTTCCAGTTCCCCCCTTCTCTGTCTGTCTGCTGTTTCTGTCTGTCTGTCTGTCTGTCCCGTCTGTCTGTCTGTCTGTCTGTCTATCTCTGTCTTTCTCTCTCTCTCTCTCTGCCTTTGTCTCTCTCTGTATCTTTCTGTCTCTGTGTCTCTCTCCGTCTCTCTCGGGGGGCGGTCACGAGAAGTGAAGCGGACAGGGCGTACATTTTCTGTGAGCAGCAGTAAAACTAGAAATTCATTCAAAAATGCCAGTTACTGGACTTCCAGCGGCTGTGGAGAGGACCTTAGGCGCCCTGCTGACTGACAATGCAGTTTCCAGCTGGAAAGTGGCAGGAGAAGGGGACAGCGTGGTTTTTGTCTTGCGACTGAAACCAGTGGACACAACAGTGTCAACCAACATGGCGGATCCAACAGTGAATCGCAGCACACAAGCACAGTACTACAGGAAAAAATCGTTTTCTGAAAGACGACGAGATGTTGAGCGTTCTCGAAAGCATAAAGAGAAGCAGGCAAGTGTTGTGTGTGAAAGTGACTGTGTCCTCAGTGCCTCGAGTCTGCCTGACAGTGGAGTAGAACAGGGGAATACAGCATGTGTAGATACACATGGAATAGACCTACCAACAACACACACACAGGACATCAACACAAAAACATCAGTTAAGTTGCCATCATCGGTTGATTTAGAACCTCCCTGTATGTCTGATTGTAGTGACTGTGCTGATATGTGTGGTTTGCAGCCTGAGGTGAACGATGATAATATTGTTGGTGCATTGGACACAAGAAATGTCAAACAGTATGTGGCTACTCTAACTGATAGATCCATACAGAAAAGGCTAAGAGACAGACAAAGAAATACACACTTTAGAAAATCCGTGCTACATCATTCAGACGGTGAAGATATTGTGACGTGTGAGTCAGACGACATTGTGATCCAGTGCGCATGCCAACCAGACACTGAGCCAGTATGTGTGTACTGGTTTGTCAAACAGCAAGAGAAAAACATGCTAAAAGAGGAACGTGTCAAACTCGCCAATTTGCGGAATGGGAAGCGAATCCAGAACACACTACACACGGAGACCCTATCGTGTGCTTCAAGGGACTTAGCGACACTTAGAGAACTATTACATCGGTGTCTTGGCTAGGCCTAGCCTAGACCTACGGGTGTGCGGGTGTGCGTGTGACAAAGACTGGACGAAAGAAAGGCTCGGAATGCCGTAACATATCTGGACAGTAAAGAGTTTCGTGTCTCGATGTACATTACTAATCAATGCTGTGGTTTCCATGGCTTGGAGTAGCGTCGTGTGTCAGCTTAAAGCAATTATCGTTTTCGTTATTCGGCAACCCCCTTCATGTATGGGCCAATGGCCTTTTTTCATGAATAAACCTTTCGAGTTCGAGTTCGAGTTCGAGTTCTCCGTCTCTCTCTCTGTCTCTGTCTGTTATCTTTCTGTCTTTGTTTGTCTCTGACTCTGTCTGTCTGTCTGTCTGTCTGTCTGTCTGTCTCTGTCTGTCTGTCTGTCTCTGTCTGTCTGTCTCTCTCTGTTTCTCTGTCTCTGTCTCTCTGTCTCTGTGTGTGTCTCTCTCTATCGCTCTCTGTTTCTCTCTCTGTCTCTCTCTCTGCCTCTCTCTCTGCCTCTCTCTCTCTGTCTCTGCCTCTCTGTCTCTGTCTCTCTCTGCCCCTCTTT
>CM060327.1:11736013-11738513 GCA_030674155.1 Stramonita haemastoma | reverse complement strand
TATCTATCATCTATATCTTCTATCTATCTCTCTACTCTATCCTATCTTCCTATCTTCTTCTTCTGTCTTCTTCTTCTTCTGTCTGTCTGTCTGTCTTCTTCTATCTATCTATCTATCTATCTATCTATCTATCTATCTAAACTTTGTCACGTTGCTGTTCTCAACCCCTTTCAATCCACCATTTATTGTTTGATTTGCCCTATTCTTATCGACCTGTTTAAAAGGAGAGGACTAGTATATATATATAAACTATATATATATATACATATATATATAATATATATATATATATTATATATATGATATATATATATATATATATCATAAATAATAATTATGTCGCTGTTCAGTAAGTTTTACATGGCTCTCAGCAGATTACAACATCAGTTGCTGAGGTTATGACATTTTTCTCAAGTAAGACCTCTTACTGTAGCTAGTTCCTGAGTAGATATTATATAGAGAAGGAGAGAGATAGAGAAGAAGAAGGAGAGAGAGGAGAGAGGATGGGGGCGTGAGAAGAAAAGAGAAAGGGTGCGTTATGGTTTGAGTGTGTTCTAAATCACCAAGTGAATGGACATTAAACAAAAAAACACGCACACACACACACACACACACACACACACACACAACACACACACACACACACACACACACACACACACACACACACACACACACACAACACACACACACACACAAAACCACACACCAATCCAATCCAATCCAATCCAATCCAATCCAATCCAATGATGTTGCTTAGCGCCCCGCCGACTGCACAGGCCATATCGGGGCTGTCACCTCGTCACATTTTGAAACTCGTATTAAAAGTGTGCAACTATATACAGTTAAAACGGGTATAAAACCAACTCGACTGTCCTTGCTTGTATCGACGCCCTGGTCAACCATAAGGGTCAGCCCAGGACGGCCACCCCGTCGTGGGAAAACCCACATCGATCACCCATGAGATAAAACCAAAACAATTCCTTAAAACAACCTAGTCTTTAGAGACCAACTACACACACACACACACACACACAACACACACACACCACACACACACACACACAACACACACACACACACAACAACACACACACACACACACACACACACACACACACACACACACGAGGACAGACAGACAGACAACACACAGACAGACAGACAAACACACACACATGTACGGACAAACAGACAAACACACACACACACACACACACACACACACACACGTAGGGACAGACACACACACATACACACACATATACACACACATACACATATACACACACGCACGCACGCAGGGACAGACAGAGACACAGACAGACAAGACAGAGACAGACAAACACAGACAAAGAGAGAGACAGAGACAGTCCTACATGGGAAACGATGCATGTAATTTCACAGCAAACTGAGGAACAGAGTTTAGGATCAATTTATGCTAGTATATCACACAGAAACACAGACTCAACGAATCACCCTGGAAAAGATCATGATCATTATTTGTGAAGCCAAGTTAGCAGACGACATTATAGGCCTACAAACTGCAGACTTCAGCAGAATGACTCAGCACTCGCAGTGCATTTATTTATTTATTCATTTATCTTATCTATTTGTTCATTATTTATTTATTTATTATTTATTTATTTATTTATTTATTATTCTTTTTTTATATCGAAGATAATGGAATAAGCTTTCATGTGTTGGTTGTTGTTTGTTTTTTACATCCAGTCCGCGTATGAATGCGGTTTTGTAAATTTTTTCATCCGTTCCCACCGGCACACAATGGCCTACTCTGCCGAAAAGTGGAACATGTTTTAACATGTGCGTAAGATATTCTGCGTGTGTGTGTTCGCACACAGGGCCTCAGTTTAGAGTCTCATCCGAAGTACTTTTTTAGGGGGGGGGGAGAGAGGAGGGGAGAGAGGGGGAAGAGAGGAGAGAGAGAGAGAGAGAGAGAGAGAGAGAGAGAGAGAGAGAGAGAGAGAGAGAGAGAGAGAGAGAGAGAGAGAGAGAGAGAGAAGACAGACAGACAGACAGACAGACAGACAGACAGACAGACAGACAGACAGACAGACAGACAGACAGACAGACAGACAGACAGACAGACAGACAGACAGACAGAGAGCATTATCTTTCAGGTCTTTCAGAATAAAGGAAGGAGAATAGACCAAGAAGGCAGAAAATAGACAAGGAGGAGGTAACAGAAGAAAAAAAAAAGTACAAGGCAGAAACAAACAGAGAGGGATAGAAAAGAGGAAATTCCGAGCCCGGCACTTCCACAAGGTGGGGATAGTACCTATACTGACACAAACAAGGCCCCCGGAATCCCCGCGGGGAATAATGATAATAATAATTATGAACAATACAACAATCCACGGAATAAGAGGACCGTCACGGTGGAATAGTAGGTGACCGTAGCATTTAATGAAGATGCCTCGTGAGACAGGAACAACAAAGAGGCAACTGCAGGCAACCAGGCAGCGCTGAGCACAGTCAG
>CM060327.1:11723513-11726013 GCA_030674155.1 Stramonita haemastoma | reverse complement strand
TTTTTTTTCCAGAAAGATTTCAAAGATAACATTTCTCCCCTCACGCGGATGTCGGATATGCTGGGCTTGGCTTGTCAGGCGCTTAACGGCAGTGCATTGCGTTTTTAATCATATGACAGAGAGCAGTAGTTGCAGTCTGAGCGTTCGACGACGATGACGGATGGATGACGACGAAGTAGAAGAAAGAAGAAGAAAGAAGAAGAAGAAGAAGAAGAAGAAGAAGAAGAAGAAGAAGATGATGATGATGATGATGATGATGATGATGATGATGATGATGATGGATGATGATGAAGAAGAAGAAGTAGTAGTAGTAGTAGTAGTAGTAGTAGTAGTAGTAGTAGTAGTAGTAGTAGTAGTAGTAGTAGTAGTAGTAGTAGTAGTATAGTAGTAGAAGAAGAAGAGGTGGAGGAGGAGGAGGAGGAGGAGGAGGAGAAGAAGAAGAAGAAGAAAGAAGAAGAAGAAGAAGAAGAAATTGGGTTGTGGCGACTTGAGTTAGGGTGTGGGGGTGTGATGTGCTGGGCTGTGTTTGGTTGTTTTGTGCAGTTTTGTGTAGAGAGGAATGTGGTGTGGTGTGGTATGGTGTTGTGTAGTGGGGTGGGTGGGGTGGGGTGTTGTGTGGTGTGGTGTGGTATGGTGTTGTGTAGTGGGTGGGTGTGGGATGTGGAACGGTTTGAAGTGGTGTGGTGTGGTGTGGTGTGGTGTGGTGTGGTGTGGTGTGGTGTGGAGCGGTTTAAAGTTGTGTGGTGTGGTGTGGAGTGGAGCGGTTTAAAGTAGTGAGGTGTGGTTTTGTGTGGTGTGGTTTGTGGTGTGGTGTGGTGTGGTTTGTAGTGGAGTGTGGTGTGGTCTGGTGTGGAATGTGGTGTGGAGTGAAATGGTGTTGTGTGATGTGGTGTGAAGCGGTTTGTTGTGGAATATTGTGTGATATGAAGTGTTATGTGGAGTGAAGTGGTGTGGTGATGTGGATTGTTCTGTGGGGTGGTGTGTGTGCTGTGCTGTGATGTGATGTGGTTTGTTGTGGTATGAAGTGTGCTGTGGTGTATTGTATTGTGCCGTAATGTATCAACTTTTATTATACTGCATTGCATTGTCTTGTATTGCAGTGTATAATTTCAAATGTTGTATCATGTCTTGTTTTATATTATGTTGTTGTTCTAGTTTATTGAATCGTAATGTTTTGTGTTTCTTTTATCTTATTGTATGGTATTCTATTGCATAACCTGTACTGTATTGTATTGTCCTGTGTTGAATTGCATTGTGTTTTATTATGTGATGTTGCATTGCACTGTATGGTATTGTTTATATTTGCATTTTACTGTTCTGTGTTTATGGTATGGTACTGTTTTGTATCGCATAGTATTGTACTGTACTATATTGTGTTTACTGTGTTGTATTTCATTGTTTTGTATTGCATTGTACTGTATTGTGTTTTATTATGTCTCTGCCACCTGCTATCCTTGTGGACAGTCTGTCGCCCTGGTAAAGTGCCACATTCTTTTTTTTAATCTTAAATCTGTCCTCCTGTGTGTATGCTTTTGTCTGTCACTATACTATGGTTTGTTCTCTCTCTCTCTCTTCTCTCTCTCTCTCTCTCTCTCTCTCTCTCTCTCTCTCTCTCTCTCTCTCTTCTCTCTCTCTCTCTCTCTCTTCTCTCTCTCTCTTCTCTCTCTTCTCTTCTCTCTCTCTCTCTCTCTCTCTCTCTCTCTCTCTCTCTTCTCTGTTGTACTTTAGTTTTGTTGGTTTTGGCCTTTTGGGTTTTGTTGGTTTGTTGTTGTTTTTTACAGAAAGTTACTGTCCTATATCTTTATAAATCCCCTGAATACACACACAGCTAAACCTCACTCCCTTATCTCACCCGAAATACTAGCTCCAAGACCACCACACGGACTGACCATACCTGACAATGACACAATAATAATGTGAGCAGAGCTTTAGCTTCAGGTGCACAGTGTAGAGAGTGAGTGAGGCGGAGAGAAGCAGAAGGGGGCTGGAAGCTGGAAGTGGCTGTAGGGACAACAAAATGGCGCAGGGGAGAGTGGTGTGAGATTGATTGATGACATCATTAGCAGGGCCGCCTCAGATCGATGCCGAAAGTGAAGGTGACGGTTTGGGTTTTTTTTTTTTTGCCTCTGCTGACAGAAGGACGTCAGAGAGGACGTGGTGGTGGTCTGACGTGGAGGACGTGGTGTGTCTGACGAAAAGGATGTGGTCTGACGTGGAGCCCTTTGTTGTCTGACAGACAGACGTGGTGGTCTGACAAACAGAACGCGGTGGTCTGACATAGAGGACGTGATGGTCTGACATAGAGGACGTGGTGGTCTGACATAGAGGACGTGATGGTCTGACATAGAGGACGTGATGGTCTGACATAGAGGACGTGGTGGTCTGACATAGAGGACGTGATGGTCTGACATAGGGGACGTGGTGGTCTGACATAGAGGACGTGGTGGTCTGACAAACGAAAACCTAAGTGCTGTGTAAAATTGAACCAAGAATTGAATGA
>CM060327.1:11696013-11698513 GCA_030674155.1 Stramonita haemastoma | reverse complement strand
TAATGACGTAAGTACTGACCGACAGTGTTCATGACTGTGTTCTTAATGACGTAAGTACTGCCCGACAGTGTTCATGACTGTGTTCTTAATGACGTAAGTACTGCCCGACAGTGTTCATGACTGTGTTCTTAATGACGTATGTACTGACCGACAGTGTTCATGACTGTGTTCTTAATGGCGTATGTACTGACCGACAGTGTTCATGACTGTGTTCTTAATGACGTATGTACTGACCGACAGTGTTCATGACTGTGTTCTTAATGACGTATGTACTGACCGACAGTGTTCATGACTGTGTTTTTAATGACGTAAGTACTGACCGCCAGTGCTCATGGCTGTGTTCTTAATGACGCGAGTACTGACCGCCAGTGCTCATGATGACGTGAGTACTGACCGACAGTGCTCATCACTGTGTTCATGATGACGTGACTACTGACCGACAGTGTTCATGGGTTCATAATGACGGCACTACTGACCGACAGTGCTCATGACTGTGTTCATAGTGACGTGAGTGCTGACCGACAGTGTTCATGTGTTCATAGTGACGTGAGTACTGACCGACAGTGTTCATGTTTTATAATGACGTCACTACTGACTAACAATGTTCAAGATGACGTGACTACTGACCGACAGTGTTCATGACTTTGCGGGTGGTGGCAGTGCTGAGGTAGCCCCGCCGTCTGATGAAGTCAGCGATCTGACCTGAGGTCATCTGGGTCAGCCACAGCGCCAGGTAGGGCAGTCCCGACAGTATTCCGTTCTGAAACAGTGGGGACTACTGGTTACATTGTCTGCTCTGAAACAACGTGGACAACTGGTTATAGCCCGTTCTGAAAAGTTGGGTACCGGTTAATGTCTTTTCTGAAAAAAATGGGGACTGGTTATATTGTTTCTTCTTAAACAGCAACAAAAAACAGCAGCATAACTCCAGATTGAAGACCCAGCATAACTTTGACCATTCAAATTCATGATGGCTAAAAATACACACACACACACACAACCACACACACACACACACACACTCACACACACACACACACACACACACACACACACACACACACACACACACACACACACACACACACACACACACACACTTAATCGGCCAGTAATAAATTGATGTAAGCAAAAAGAGTGTCGCCCAACTTAAAAGAATAAAATGATCATCAAAAAAAGCAAAAAAGCAACAAAAAAAACAAAAAACAAAAAAAGCCATCGTCACTGAAAATAGAGATAGTGCGTCACCATTGAACATTTGGGGTAGCTGTTCATGAAATACAGTCTTTTGAAGACTCTGTTTGCTGGACACTGGTGTTGCTGTGTAAACATTGTGACACTCAGTCAAAAACGATTTGTCCTTCTGCGCCTTCAATACGTTCTGTTACACTTGGTACTGGTTGGGTACTTTTTCTTTCAACATTGTACATGCTGTTTAAAAAAAAACTTTTTGAGAATAATTGAATATTTTTATGAAAACGGTTCTTTAACTTTTTGGTAATAGTTATATATTGTCCTGAAACATTAGGATGCTGTGAACTGTTCTGAAATATCTAGATTTAGATATCAGTTAGATGAAGTTCTGAAACAGTAAGTGTATTTCCTTGTGATTTGAAACATTACCTGTTTTAACTGGAACACCCATTTTGGTGTATAACATTACCTGAGTGATATGGAATTAGGTAACACTACTTTAGTGATATTTCATGATTTAACATAACCTGAGTGGAGTAGACCTTTACCTGGGTGTGGAGTAGAACATTACCTGGATGTAGAGTAGAACATTACCTGGATGTAGAGTAGAACCATTACCTGGATGTAGAGTAGAACATTACCTGGATGTGGAGTAGAACATTACCTGGATGTAGAGTAAGAACATTACCTGGATGTAGAGTAGAACATTACCTGGATGTAGAGTAGAACATTACCTGGATGTAGGTAGAACATTACCTGGATGTAGAGTAGAACATTACCTGGATGTAGAGTAGAACATTACCTGGATGTAGAGTAGAACATTACCTGGATGTAGAGTAGAACATTACCTGGATGTAGAGTAGAACATTACCTGAATGTGGAGCAGACCTTTACCTGGGAGTGGAGTAGAACATTACCTGGATGTAGAGTAGAACATTACCTGGATGTGGAGTAGAACATTACCTGGATGTAGAGTAGAACATTACCTGAATGTGGAGCAGACCTTTACCTGGGGGTGGAGTAGAACATTACCTGGATGTAGAGTAGAACATTACCTGGGTGTGGAGTAGAACATTACCTGGATGTGGAGTAGAACATTACCTGGATGTAGAGTAGAACATTACCTGGATGTAGAGTAGAACATTACCTGGATGTAGAGTAGAACATTACCTGGATGTAGAGTAGAACATTACCTGGATGTAGAGTAGAACATTACCTGGATGTAGAGTAGAACATTACCTGGATGTGGAGCAGACCTTTACCTGGGAGTGGAGTAGAACTTTTCTTGGATGTGGAGTAGACCTTA
>CM060327.1:11688061-11690561 GCA_030674155.1 Stramonita haemastoma | reverse complement strand
AAGAAAAGAAAGTCAATAGCCCGTCATCTAACTATCTCATTACACGCCTTGCTTGCGTGCAGTAACACTTAGGGAAAGCTGTGAAGAGACAGGTAAGCATCTATTGATTTATTCATTAATTCTTTCATTTCTTTTTTTTTTTTTTTATTCATTTATCCAACTATCTAGTTCGCTCACTAGTTAGTTTGTTACTGTTGGTTTACTTATTCCAGGGTGGGTTTTTGTTTTGTTTTTATTGACCATAAGTTTAAAGGTAGATTACCTTGTTTCTTAGCATATCTGTGTTCGTTGTTATTTTTTATAGCTACTCTTTGTCTGATTTTTTTTAAGATACTGTTTGTCTGATTTCTTCCTGATACTATTTATCTGATTTCTCTATGATGCTATTTGTCTGATTTCTTTATGATACTATATGTCTGATATCTTTATGGTACTATTTCCCTTATTTTCTTTAAGATACTATTTGCCTTATTTTCTTTAAGATACTATTTGCCTGATTTTTTATGGTACTTTTTGCCTGATTTCTTTAGTTAAGATTCTATTTGCCTTATTTTCTTTAAGATACTAGTTGCCTTATTTTCTCTAAGATACTAGTTGCCTTATTTTCATTAAGATACTAGTTGCCTTATTTTCTTTAAGATACTAGTTGCCTTATTTTCTTTAAGATACTAGTTGCCTTATTTTCATTAAGATACTAGTTGCCTTATTTTCATTAAGATACTAGTTGCCTTATTTTCTCTAAGATACTAGTTGGCTTATTTTCATTCAGATACTAGTTGCCTTATTTCTTTAAGATACTAGTTGGCTTATTTTCATTAAGATACTAGTTGCCTTATTTTCATTAAGATACTAGTTGCCTTATTTTCTTTAAGATACTAGTTGCCTTATTTTCATTAAGATACTAGTTGCCTTATTTTCATTGAGATACTAGTTGCCTTATTTTCATTAAGATACTAGTTGCCCTATTTTCATTAAGATTACTAGTTGCCTTATTTTCATTAAGATACTAGTTGCCTTATTTTCATTGAGATACTAGTTGCCTTATTTTCATTAAGATACTAGTTGCCTTATTTTCATTAAGATACTAGTTGCCTTATTTTCATTAAGATACTAGTTGGCTTATTTTCATTAAGATACTAGTTGGCTTATTTTCATTAAGATGCTAGTTGGCTTATTTTCATTAAGATACTAGTTGCCTTATTTTCATTAAGATACTAGTTGGCTTATTTTCATTAAGATACTAGTTGCCTTATTTTCTTTAAGATACTAGTTGGCTTATTTTCATTAAGATACTAGTTGCCTTATTTTCTTTAAAATACTAGTTGCCTTATTTTCTTTAAGATACTAGTTGCCTTATTTTCATTAAGATACTAGTTGCCTTATATTCTTTAAGATACTAGTTGCCTTTTTTTTCATCTTGAGCAAGTTAATCACATAGAGGCCACCTTTCCAAAATGGCCCATTGCATGTTCTGTCATCCATAGCACAGGCGACTGAGTTTTCAAAATATGCGCAAGATGCTCCGCCCTTGATGTCACAAGGGATGTCGACCTGGTCCTCAAGTATGATTTGCCTGTAGAGTGGAGACAGCCTTAGTTCACATGAACTCCATGGGCACAACAATCCCCAAGCAGAATCACACCAGTCCTCAGATCACAAGCTGGATGCTCTAACCATGTGGCGATTCCGCCAAGCTTTGTGATAAATTTCCCATGGGATCCTGGGGGAGCCTACCAAGTTGTGCAGTCTAACAGTTATCAGTAAGATTCAAACCCACGAGCCTTGGATCAAGTTTGACATGTTTTAACCACTAAGTCAGAAGGCCTGCTGGTCAGTGCACATAAAGTGTTTTTTTCTCTCCAGGAATTCCTGATGGACTCGAGGAAGCATAGCCGGGTGTCCACAGAGGTGGAGCTGTCCAAGGTAAGTGCTCTGATTGGTGGACAGCTGCTGTCCCTCAAACAATCCCTCTAGAAATGATTGGTTGTAATCTGCAGCCTTTCAGAAATCTCTCACACTAATTGGCTTAAATCCTCCATCTCTTAGCAATCCTTTCCAATCAATAAAACGATGACTATTTGTTAAAAAAGAAAGAAGCTGTAACGAATCGTTGCAAGACACTCACAAGTCCCAGGAATGATTAGTGGCTGACAGTTGTTTTCCCAATGGATGTTGGCATCCTTCAGTAACACGCAACCAATTTTGGCATATTTTAGTCACACACAGCCAATGTTGTCATATTTTAATCACACACAACCAATGTTGTCATATTTTAGTCACACACAACCAATGTTGGCATCCTTTGGTCACACACAACCATTGAACAGAACTCCGCCATGAACAGCCACCCTAAATTGCTTTTAGAGTATCTCACCGTTTCATTGGGCTGATATGAACAATTCCTGGCCTCCCTTTACCATTGATTGGGTGATGACCGTTGCTCTTTTCTCTGTTCCTCGCTAGAGTAACGAGGTTCACCAATAGTGAGCTTTTGCGTGTG
>CM060327.1:11674673-11682961 GCA_030674155.1 Stramonita haemastoma | reverse complement strand
CAGCTTCTCCAGGGGCCAGCATATTGGGGGCGGCGCCCTTGTTGCTTTACCTTCTATGTCCTTAAAGAGGGCGGGTACCCATTTACGAGTTCTCTCACAGCTGAGCTATTGTCTTTTCTAATGCAAGTTTGTTAAGATGCACACGTAATAATTTTTTTTAATAATACTGCAATTCTTTTAATCGGACACTACTTCATCTCCACCTTAAGGCGAGGGGGGGGGGGGAGGAGGGTTGCTTGTTTTTAAGTCAATTTTTTTACAGCCCAAAACCAGCAATTTAACCATTTTTCTTTAAAACACCGTTACACGCACTTATAACATTCATGATATTTCGGCAAAGGCTATTTTTTCTATTCAACACCTTGACCCCAACACACACACACACAACACACACACACACACACACACACACACACACACACACACACACACACACACACACACACACAAAATTTCTACTCTTAACTAACGCCCATTTTCTGCAGTGCAGTCTCACTGAGCAATGCTTCATTGATCAATAATTCCTGACAAACTTCAGTGCCCCCCCCCCCCCCCCCCCCCCTAATTTCTGTTTTAAATCTTTTTTTTTAAATTTAAATACACCCCTGCGCCAAATAGTTGGGCATTCTACAACTGGCACCCTCTACTTTTGTTTTATAATAAACTTTTCTAAAATGCACTTTTCTCATCCCCATGTACAAAAACACTTTACCGCTTCCCCCTCTCCCCCCCCCCCCTGTCTCCCCCCTTCCTCCTAGCCTTTTCCCTAAAATTCTTGCATCCCTCCTCCCGCTGACCCTGAAAAAATTATGCATTGTGTCGACATACTCCCCCCCCTCCCCCCCCCCCCCCCCCCCACCCCCCCCCCCCCCCCCCCAAAAAAAAAAAAAGCCGGGGGCTCTTTCAGTATAAAGAGCGTCCCCACTTTCTGGAAATGCTCGCAAAAACTGTCCTCTTTTTTATCCTTTGCTTTCTTTCTGACTTTTCCCTTCGGCTCTATCCTCTCTTGCTTATTTCCTACCGACCCGTCTATTCTTGTGCTTTTTTTCTTGCACATCTTTTCTCGTTTGAAAACTTCTTGATGAACTGCCCTGTAGCCAGAATGTGTCGGCTGAGGCCAGCAAGGCATAGACCTCATGCCGAGGAGCAACGCGGAAAAAGACCATGCACTTTGCATTCTAGCCAATACGAGCGAACGAAGAAAAGTGTCAGCATATACCATTTATCTACCTGCCTTTTGTGTCCACATGGGGGGGTTATGGTTAGAGTTGAGGTTAGTGTAAAGGTTAGTGTTAAAGAGTTAATAGCGGGTAAGGGTTGTCAGATGGTCGGTCTGAATGTTAGAAAAATGGACACAATAGGCACATAGACAAATAGTAAATAGCTATGGACACAATGGTACTTAGCTCAGTATTTTTATGGAGCTTTAAATCAGAATTCCTAGTCCCAGAAACAAATGATTTTACTGTCCATTTTTGGTTTATTCCTGGGCTAGAGCTCGAGGTTTACCAATGGCGAGATTCTGTGTAAGCGACCGGTCAAATTGATTTCAAACCCGAGACATTTTAGAAGTTGCATCTCTTTAAAAAAAATAATAATAATAATGATAAATAATAAATTTTTAAAAGATAAAAAAAAAAAAAACTGAGCCCAAAATAATGTAAGAAAAATTAAATCAGATTTTTTCGCTATCCCCACTGCTTTAAATATACATCCATACCCTCCTAAACACCCCTTCCTTTCCTTTCCTTTGCCTCTCCTTCGAACCGATGTCTCCTCCCACACAACTACCCATTTTACCACACACACACACACACACACACACACACCACACATTTTACACACACATACACACATGCGCGCGCGCTCGCGCCACCTGTGTGCATGTTGGGAAAGGGTGTTATCGCTCCTACCGTGAACTATGGCCTACTTTTCCGAAAAGCAGAACGGTTTTAATTTGTGTCAAGATGTTCTGTGTGCGTTCGCACACGGGGCCTAAATTTAAAGTCTCATCTGAAGGACTCTGACATTCAGATTTTTTCCCCTCGAAATGGGAAGAAAGAGCTAGGCTGGGAATCGAACCAGAAAGAACATGGATTTCTTGTTGGCAAGCAAACGTCTTGACCATCCCGCGACCCTTCTTTGGACTTTTTAGTACACATTTCTATTCAAAATGAATGGCTATTTCATTGCTTTTTTTTTTTTTAATTTTCGAGATCCTGACACTTTTGCTGCCCAAGGGCTACATAGGTTATGGAACACATGGTCCTATTTTCCAATAACAGTGAACAATTTCAAAAAAATATCACAAAGCATTGATAGTCGTTATCAAGGGGAAGATACTCTTTTAAACAATTATTTCATTCGATTTCTTGGGGGAGGGGGGGGGGGGCAACCAACAGGATATAATAGTAGAAACAGTTCTCCTACAACTATTTAATAAGATTCTTTTCTTTTTTTAAATAAGACATATCACCAAGTGATTTTTGGTTGTTGCGTTCCTGGGTTCGACTCTCAAGTTCTTCAATGGTGAAATTTTGTGAATGCAACTTTTTTGTCATCCATTAAGGTCAGCCACATTCTGACTTCGGGGATGATGTCTAAACACGTCATCCGTGTGGCATTTTTTTTCAATGTCATTCTGTCCCACCAAAACACAATGGCTTACGCTTTCGAAAAAGTTTGTGTAAATTGTGTGCAAGATGTTCTGCAATTTGCGCAGGGGGGGGGGGGGGGGAGCTTTGGTTTACAGTCTAAAGGACCTTTCGGGGGTGTGGAGTCGCACTCATGTTGACTCTAGGGAAAACATCTCTTGAACAGACGTCTGGGTGTTGGCAGCCGAAAACCTGGGGCTGGGGGTGTTGTCCTCCTCCTCCTTGTTGACCCTTACCTGCAGTCTGGAACTGCTTCCAGACCCCTGGGATGCTTGGTACTTGGGTCTGGCGCCAGAACTCCTGAAAACAGCATCAACAAGCAATTTAAACAACCCGATGGTTTGCATGTTCAAACAAATCAATTCAATATCTGTTCAAAATAAATTGATGTTCTCAGGACAAAAAATACAGTTCCAGCATAGGATCGAATCCGGACTTTTCACTTTCTGGGCAGGTACTTCATTAGACTACCTATCCACCAATAGCAAGATGACTAAGGTCACATGTTTCTTCGTTACAACTAGTTCATAATTCTTTGGTCACAGGATTAAACCTCTACAATAACAGTATTCCCCTGTCCGAAAAGTTCTTTGGATGAGACTATAAACTAAGGCCGTATGTGCGATAACACGCAGAACATCTTGCCCACATGTTAAAACCCATCCCGCCTTTTGGAAGAGAAAAGACTTTCGTACCGGTAGGAACAATGGCAAAACAAAAACGTATGCATACAGGTTTGGTATTTAGACACTATCCCCGAACTCAGAATTCTGCTACCTTAATGGCGAGTAAAATCGGTCGCATATGCAGAATTTCACTATTGGCGAACCTCGGAGCTCTAGCCGAGGAAGGAAAAAAAATCTCAACAGCGCTTGATGAATAAAGGGTGGACATTTTTATACTGCTCTTTGACATATTAAGATGCAGACTTGCCAATACTATAGATTTATTTGTGTAGACACATGTATGAGATCAAATGTGCACCCTAAAGATCTGTAACTTTCGCCTGCTCATTGTGTTGTAAAACGCGTGGTCAGCATATATCTACAGCTTTAAGTAACGGTAAAGCATTTAAAAACCAAAACTTTAAAAAAGATAGAATATAGTTACGGGTGGCGCGATAGCCTGGTATTTAAACTGTTGTGCTTGTGATCCAACGGCCTGGGGTTGAGCCACCACCCAGGTACCTGTTCAATGATTATTTTCTCCCTGAAGTTAACACTAGTACCGACTACTTCTTCCCTGAAAGTCATTTGCATGCGACTATAAACCTTGTCCCGTATGTATGAACACACGCAGAAAATCCCTTCGAAAATGTTAAAACCCATTTAGCCTTTTTGCAGAGTAGGCCATCGCGTGCCGAAATAGATAATCTTTAAACAAAAAATAACGCATGCATAATGGTGTCTTAGACATCCCTGAAGTCGAGATGCAGCTAAATGGATTGCAAAGGGTTTGCCTACTCACAATCTCACCACTGGTTTACCTCGGAGCACTATCCAGGAACGAAAAAGTAATACTTACGCTTGTGAGTTCTTGATACTTTCTGCGGCCACCATGATTGTCTAGGTACTTTCTGCTGCCACGATGAAAGACACACACCCAGAACTGTGATTCGATCCCCATGACAACTGTCGACACCTATGCCAGACTTCCGAGGATTCAGAGCAAGAATGGAGTGACCCAGAAGGTCTGGGAAGTGCTTTGAGAAATTAAAAGTTTGGGGGCGTAAGGTGTCCCTTCCCCTCGTGAGCATGGTATACGAGGGTAGGCAGGCTGTGCTGTTTTAGGACACCCAAACCTTTGTTCCACGCCCTTTAGTGCGCTCCCTTTGTGACCACTGCGGAAAAGGTTGAACGGATACTGACGGGAGTACTCAACCCTGTGGTTAGTGAGCCTTGCAGAGAACTTCCGGGACAAAGTTTGATTCGAGCTCAGAAAATAGGAAGGACTGGGTGACTTTTGTGGACATTGAGCACACACACGTTTGACAGATCAAACTCTGTATAGACACGCCAGGAAAGTGTGCAAGACAGGGGTTGCATGTTCGGATCTCTGCAACCCCTTTTTCTACTGTCGGTTCTATGTCGACTACATGATGTCCACAAGGACCACAGCCCCTCCTGCTCTCATCGCCTTTGCTCCCGAAGTGTTGCAGAGATGGTGTGGTCATGTAGATGCCACTCTGATACGAAAGCCCCCAAACTCCTACTTTGCATCTAAACCCAGTGGAAGATGAATACGGATGACTATGTCCTAGATCCCTGGGCAACGGAACCAGGCTGTGCACTAGTCTGCCCTTCAGGATTTGATGTAGCACTTTCTCCTATCCCCTATTCCAAACCCTTCTACCCCATAGATCTGGCATCTGTCTACTTAGTCATGGGGATCTTGGACAAGTTCAGGTCATGTGCTCCAACATCGTGGGGATGGCGTCTCCATGATCTCTGGTGAGAAGGATCACTGTCACCGGCGAAGATCTGGGGACAAGACCATGAACACAGCTATCAGTATATAGTCTACATTAATACTTTAAAACAACACAAAAAAAGACTACGATAGGGGATGGGAGTGGCATATTCGTTAAAGAGTTGCTCCCTTAATCTGCCCTATAGACCATAAATGGATGTCCCATTTCTGAACAAGTTGAATATCTTGTGAACACGTCAAAACCTGTTCCACAATTTGGAAGAGTAGGCCCTTTTTCGCCGGTAAGAACTACAGAATTTTTAATATCTGGTGAAAAAATAATACACACTGGTGTGTTTAGACTTTATCCTCAAAGTGAAAACGCAGCTATCTGAATGGTTATCAAAAAAACCTGTCGTTTATGCAAAAATATCACCATTAGTCAACCTGGGAGCTTTAGCTGAGAAATGGGGGAAGAAAAAATACTGTAAAATACAGAATTCTGAAATGTACAAAACAACCAACTTCCTTTTCTGCCATAGTCTACGTAACAGTAATCAAATGGTATCAATGTTTTTGGTTTCCCATTTAACACGTTTCCTTTGAAAACTATTAAAGAGAAAAGAGAGAGAGAGAGAGAGAGAGAGAGAGAGAGAGAGAGAGAGAGAGAGAGAGAGAGAGAGAGAGAGAGAGAGAGAGAGAGAGAGAGAGAGAGAGAAGAGTTTTCAAGGGCTGCAGATAAACATTCACATTTTCATCCGGCCCTTGCCCCGATTAGTAACTATAACAAAAACGAAACCAAAACAACCCAAAACCAAAACAAACCAAACACTCAAAAACAAAATTTAGCAACCCCTTCCAACACAAAACCACTATCAACGACACCAAAAGATCAACTTATAATTTAAAGATAGGTAAACATTCACAGACAGACAGAGTGTGTGCCTGTGTGTGTGCGCGCGTGTGCGTGTGACCATGTGTAGGGTTTATGACATTGTGAACGCATCCGATGTGTAAAGGTAAAGGCATCCCATAACGTATATGGTCGTGGGAGAGAATATGCGCCCGCGCGCACGAGAGACAGACAGAGACACAGACACAGAGACCCAGACAGACACAGACAGACAGACAGACAGACAGATACATAAAAAGACAGAGAAAGAGAGAAAAAGACAGAGACAGAGAGACAGACAGACAGACGGACAGGCAGGCAGGCAGGCAGGCAGGCAGAGAGTAGTGTATGCGCGGATGGGCGTCCTGTGTGTGGTGCGTGTGCGCGTGTGTGCGTGTGTGTGCGCGTGTGCGTGTGCGTTTATCTTCATCTAGCAACAAGTGAATAGTTTACTTACAGGTTTGGGTTCTAAGCACGTTAAGTTCACCTTAGATGCAATGGCGCATGGCAGCTTTGTGTCCGCTGGATTTGGCCAGCCTGAAACAAAACCATGATACATGTCTTCAGTTCTCTGGCACCGATTTCCAGTTTTTGTTTCATTTTATGTTGTTTAAAGCCCTACTGACCACGAAAGCCATTATCAGGGCTGCCAATTCATCCATTTCTGTGGTTCTAGTAGTAACATTTACTTTCAAGTTTAAGACCAACACGACCTTATGCCCTAAAGTATCCCACACCGTCAATTCGAAAAATAAATGAGAAAACATTTTGATTATAAAATTCATTCCTTTAGGCCGATAAAACCAAGGTGTGCTGAGGACGCAGCCGTTGTGCATGATTTATCATCCCCAAATTACACAAAAGTAAAGAATAACGCTTCAAAGCAGATTACCAACAAAAACAGGTTTAAAATGTCATGTGGGCATATAAAGCTGTGGAATCGACATGCTGCGCTCATCCCGAAAGTTTTTTGGATGAAACAAACTGAGGTCCCGTGTGCCAGTCCACGCAGAACTTTTGTGCTCACATTAAAATCTGTTCCCCCTTTACTAATAGACCATTGCGTGCAGGAGGGAATAATTTATAAACCAGCATGCATACTTGGACTGGATGAGTAGCCCATTTTTGCAATCCTTATCCCAACACTCAAGTTTGTACGAAGTGTTAAAAAGAAATCAGCTAGATAGCAATAAAATCTTCGACAAATATTTTGTTGTGAATTTGAGTAGTTTACTGACCAATAATAGTTAAGGAAAATGGAAGACAAAATAGACTGTCAACGTTCAAAAAAAAAACATTTACTTATTCAATATTGGACCAACAGCAAAACTGTAAGTGTCATCAGGCCAAGTGATGTACCACTCAGTTTACAATTTGACTTTGGATGATCCAGGAATATATCGAGACCCAGATTTTGTTTTTGTTTTCAAAAAACACTCTCGGCTTATTGTCTATCACTCTTAATTACAATAAAGAAATCCACTCTCAATGACAGTGATAAAATAAAATACTGACACTTACCGCTTCTTCAGTCTTCACCGACCAGTATGTTGAGTGTCAAGTCTTCAGGAATCTTTCTTTTTCTCCCTCCCAAGCAGTGCCAGTGGTCTGCACTGCAGCTAGGGAGCTGTGTGAAATGACACCTTGCAAACTGCCCTGCACCTCCCAGCCCAAACACACGTGAACACTTTTCACGCGGAAAGTGCTTACAGTTCCGTCCGCAAGTTTAAAAAAAATAAAGAAAAAAACAAGAAAAACAAAACGAAAGAAAAAAAAAAAGGGCGCCGAAACAGAAGCTGACTTTCGCAGAGAATTTGCATACTGCTTTTGATGACGTTTCTGATTTCTTCTATCTCTGCCTTTGTCTGTCTTTGTCTCTCTATTTTTCTGTTTGTCTGTCTACCTGTTCATCTATCTATTTTTCTGTCTGTCCCTCTGTCTTTTCGTTTACCAGTCCTCCTCTCTCTCTCTCTCTCTCTCTCTCTCTCTCTCTCTCTCTCTCTCTCTCTCTCTCTCTCTCTCTCTCTCTCTCTCTCTCTCCTCTCACACACACAGTATAGCTTAAGTAACACTTCAGATTGCATATGTCAAACAAACCCAACAAAAAAAGGATATATATATATATATATAATATAATTATATATATATACATATATATACATATATATATATATATATGTATGTATGTATGTATATCAATCAAAAGATTTACACAATCCTTTCTTTGTTTACAAAGACAAATAAACAGAACCCCCCCCCCCCAAAAAAAAAAAATAATAAAAAAAAATAAATAAAATAAAAAAGGTAAATTGAAAACACCCCATAGTATCCAA
>CM060327.1:11664673-11669673 GCA_030674155.1 Stramonita haemastoma | reverse complement strand
TTGCTATGTTATTTTTTGTTTAAATAATTATCAGTGTATCCAGTTGGGATGACGCGTTTTGTTGAATGTATTCTGTTTTCTTTTTTTTTTTAATATTGTTTGAACTGCTGCTGGTGGTGATGCTGGTATGTAGGGGTAGGGAGGGGGTTTCTTAGCTTTATTCCCTGATCAGGGCAAGGGCCGGATGAAAAAAAGTATGTAATGCTTACTTACTCTGTTACCCTTGAAAAATAAAGATTATTCATTCATTCATTCATTCATTCTCTCTCTTCTCTCTCTCTCTCTCTCTCTCTCTCTCTCTCTCTCTCTCTCTCTCTCTCTCTCTCTCTCTCTCTCTCTCTCTTCTCTCTCTCTCTCTCTCTCTCTCTCTCTCTCTCTCTCTCTCTCTGAAAATGGAAATTTGTAAATTCTTCCTGTAGCTAAAGAAGACTGACCCAAAATTTTATCTACAGTCACCCCTTCAGTCAGACAGCCTGTCAGTCAATTAGTCAGTCTAATAACTGATTAGGCCTAAATGTTATCAGATTGCTGATGGATGACTGGTTGGATAGATGACAGGCTGGCTGGCTGGCTGGATGAATGGATGGATGGGTGAATTACATCGATGGATATATGGATGGATGAATGGGTGGATTGGATGGATGGGTATATGGGTTGCATGGATTGGTTGATGGGTCAGTTGGTTGGCTGGTCAGGAACATAGAGGTAGACTGGCTGCTTTATTTATGACCCTGTTTCCATATTTATTTTCTCACTCCATCCCCTGTACAGTCAAAATCATTGAAAGTGAAAGAAAGACAATGGTCTATGCTTACACAGAGACAATGGTCTGAAGTTACACATAGTCCTGATGCACACACACATAGACAATTATCTGCAGCTTCACATAATATTGATGCAGTCAGGCAGAATGCAGGCTGATGTTACAAAAATACCCCTGTTATGACAATGAAAGTGACAAGTCACGTGGTACTTCCCGTCAATCAAGCCACTTCGTTGGCCCAAATTATTCGCCTATAGCCATTGGACTTTATCAAAAGCCAGAAGGCTTGGTTTTCACCACACAAATGAAATAATAATTATTTCATGCGTACCTTTTGGTTGGGGTTTGTTTGGGGGTTGGGTTTTTTTTCTTCTTTCTTTTTTTTTGGGGGGGAGGGTGTTCTTTATCTTTTTGTTTCTTGCTTGGGGCGGGGTTGTTGATGGGTTTTTTTTGGAGGTGGAGGGGGGAGATCGTGTGTGAAAATGAACCTTTATGAACCAGGTCTTTTTGCCCAGGTCTATAGACAAAATCTCACCACTTGTGAACCTGGGAGCACTAACTCAGGAAGAAAAACAATATTTACGTCATTTATGGCGTAGGTCTTATCATAGAGGGAAAAAATGTCTGTTTATTTTATTGAATAATCTTTATAGTTTTCTCAAGCAAAGATGTATGCTGTGACGTACATGTGCTATTAACCGCCGCCCCCCCCCCCTCCCCCCCCCCCCCCCCCCAAAAAAAAAAAAATAAAATAAAAATAAAAATAAGTTTAAGCATATACAGTCCTTGCCTATCACAGCAGAGACTGTCCAAAAGGAAAGTTTTGGTACTGTTTTGGGGTTTGTTTTAGAGGTAGGAGGGGGGTGTGTTCCTCGGTTAGAGCTCCGAGTTTACAAGAGGTGAGATTTTGTGTATGCAGCTATGAAGGTAGCAGCATTTTGACTTCTAGAATAGCATGGTAATAGTTCATCTTGTATCCAGTCGCTTTTCTTCGTATTAAAACAACACAACTACTATTTTCCAGTGCAAAAATAACTATAAATTCATACTAAGATATCGTCTGTATTTTTTCTCTTCATTTATTTGGTCCACGACTAATAGTTTCACAGCTATCTGGAATAGGAGCTTTCACTGGGAATAACAGAAACTGGACACAGAATAACTGATTTCCAAGGGGAAATTACTTTCTGTAGAATCAGGCAGAGTTCCGGTTCTCCCGCTAACTGATTTGTAGTTACCAGCTTACCAGAAATGCCAACAATGCCTGCCTCTGTCACGATCACTGATTGGATCAATGTCATTAGAACCAACCAATCAGTGTCCCTCTTTGATCTGAGGTCTTGGGTTCCGGTTCTCAGAGGTTGTATGTAGTGATGGTGGCGTTAGCGATAGGAATGTGGATGTTGTGTGTAGTGATGGTGGCGTTAGCGATAGGAATGTGGATGTTGTGTTTAGTGATGGTGGTGTTAGCGATAGCAATATGGATGTTGTGTTTAGTGGTGGTGCTGTTATTGATAGCAATATGGATGTTGTGTTTAGTGGTGGTGCTGTTATCGATAACAATATGGATATTGTGTTTAGTGATGGTGTTGTTATTGATGGCGAGGTAGATGTTGTCAGTGTTGTTATCGATAGCTAGCAATATGGATGTTGTCAAGGTTGTTATTGTTACAAAATGAATATTTTTTAGTGTTGTTATTGATAGCATTATGGATGCTCACTGTGATGGTGTGTTTGATAACAATATGGATTTTTACAGTGAAGGCATTATTGACAGCAATGTAAATTTTGGCAATGATGGTGTTATCATTGATAGCAGTATGGATGTTGGCAGTGATGGTGCTGTTATTGAAAATAAAACAAAATTGAAATGCCCAGTGCACGCACGTACGTAGGTACGTATGTACGTACGCACGCACGCACAGACAGACAGACAGACAGACATAGACAGACAGAGAGAGAGACACACAGAGAGACAGAGAGAGAGACAGAGACACACACACACACACACACACACACACACACACACACACACACACACACACACACACACATACAGACAGACCAACAGACAGACAGACAGACAGACAGGAACACATTACAAAACAAAAGACAGTCAAATGTAAACGAGCAAAAAGAGACAGAGACGAAGAGACAAAAACAGAATGAGAGGAAGAGAAAGAGGTTTACACATAGGCTGCAGGGAGAGAATACAAGACAAACAAACAGAAACAGACAGACAGACAGACAAGGACACGGCGAGGAAACAGTGTCACGGATCTTTTGTACAGATGTTCTGGTTACAAATTCTTCGATCAGCCAGCGGATGAAAAATTGAACAATCCTAACAAAAAGGTGTGAGAAAATGAATTCCGAAGAAACACTTTCACTGAAAACCTTCAGTAGATCCTTAGGCTACCAGCTTTGTTTGATGGGACAAAGAGCTGTGGAAAACACAATGGACCATGATAAAAAGAAATGAATCGATTCAAAAAAGAACAAAACAATGGGGAAAAATATCAATAAATTATTTTTTAAACCGTTTTCTTCACTACACGTAAGGGAATTGAGCCTGAGCACGGCGGTTGCTGTATCCAATGGTTAAGAACGTTCTACTTCAATCCCATGGGTCTATGAAGTCGTGGGTTTGAATCTTACTGGCGTCTGGAGAATTAAGGGTTGAGGATTTTTACGATCTCCTAGATGAACTTCAAGTGAAGATCTACCAGTGCCTTAATTTTCCTCGTGTTTATACACAAGCAGAAGATTACATGTGCACGTTAAAGATCCCGTAATTTATGTCAGCGTTTGGTGGGTTACGGAAACACGAAGATACCCAGCATACATCCCCGAATTTGGAATGAGGCAATCTTCATAGTGGACAAAAACGGTGGTATATTCAAAATATCACCATGGGTAAACCTCGGAGCTCTAGCCGAGGAAGGAAAAAAAAAACAAAAAACCAAAGATACTGTGCATAAGATGTTCGGAATGGTTAGCTCACGGTAGCTCGATTTATTTCCTCATCTTTCTTCTTCATCGAACGCTCAGACAGCAACTATTGTTCTGTGTCATATGAGCGAAAATGCGTTGCACTGCCGTGAAAATCCCTTCTGTGCCATACCTTATTTGGACTTTGGTGAGACCCTATTTTGCTTAGCGATTTCTGAGAGAAAAAAATTCTAGGTCGATTATTTTTTTGTTTTCAAACAATTTTTGGTTTTAGGTGGAGTGGGGTTTTTTTTTGTCGCTGTTGCTTGGGTTTTGATGTGGGGGGTGTTTAGTTTTTCGATTTGTTTTTTGTTTTCTTTTGGGGGGGGGGAGGGATTGCTGGATTGGGGTTGTTGCTGTCGCCATTGTTGTTGTTGCTGCTGCTGATGTTTCTTGTTGATACTGTTGTTGTTGCGTTCGTTATCATTATTGTTGTTGTTGCTACTGCTGCTGCTGCTGCTACTGCTGCTGCTATTGTTATTGCTGCTACTGCTGTTGTTTGTCATTAGTTCGATTTCATGTGTTTTTTTGGTTGTTGCTGCTGCTGCTACTGCTATTGTTGCTGTTGTTGCTGCTGTTGCTGCTGCTTGTTGCTGCTGCTACTGCTGCTGCTATTGTTGTTGTTGCTGCTGCTATTGTTGTTGTTGCTGCTGCTGCTGCTGCTGTATATCGATTGTTCTTCGATTTAACGTCTTTTTTTGTTGTAGCTGCAGCTACCGCTGTTGTTGCTGCTGTTGTTACGATGGAAAAACACTGGAGTAATACAATACTGCCACTACAAAAGAACATAGTGCTAGAATAGTACTATAATTACTCCGCCACAGTAGAGCAAAAAGGAATTGATTGTCGGAAGCAGTATAAGGGAAACGATTCGGATTTTTCTCATTTCGTTGATGTGGCCTGCTTCCTTCCCCTGATAATTGCGTGTCGTCCCAGTCTTCCTAATAAGCCCACAGCACACTCACTCTAGGTAGGAGACGGCTGGAGTCCTAAAAAATCTTTAAGACTATTATGGGATTCGAACCCCGCGACCTTCCAGCTTGAAATCCAAGGCCTGACCACTGAGCCATGGGAGCCTACCAGTGGTTTGGGGCATGGGGGAGGGGGGGGGGGGTCTTGTGGGGTGGGAGGGTTCTTTGGAGGAGGGGATCCTTGGGTTGTTACGGGGAGGGTGAAGGAGACCATAAATCATGACAGGGGTTGGGGTTACCTGCCTTAGACAGTATTTGCATTGTATAGACTACCA
>CM060327.1:11647173-11659673 GCA_030674155.1 Stramonita haemastoma | reverse complement strand
TGTTGTTGTTATTATAAAGATAGGCCTAGTCCCTATTGTTGATGTTGTGAATATATAGTCCCTATTGTTGATGTTGTTGTGATAATAAAGATAGTCCCCATTGTTGATGTTGTGTTTATGAAGATAGTCCCTATCATTGATGTTGTTGTCATTAAAAAGATAGTCCCTATTGTTGATGCTGTTGTGATTAGGCTATATAGTCCCTATAGTTGACAGTGTCGTGATTATGGAGCCATGATTAATTAATCAGCCTGCTGTGATGGAGCCCCTGTTACGCTTATCACAAAGCAGGCCTGTGCATGTCGTCTGTGTATTTTTGTTTGTTTTGCTGGGTTTTTTTTTTCCTTTTATATCTAGGATAATGGAATAACCACTCTTGTGCTTTTTTACATCCAGTCCCGTGTGTATGCAGTTTTTGTAAATGTCATCTGTTCCCACCGGCACACGATGGCCTACTCTTACGAAAAGCGGAATAAGATTTAACATGTGCTCAAGATGTTCTGCGTGCGTTCGCACACGGGGCCTCGGTTTATAGTCTCAACCGAAGGACTTGTGGGGAGAGTGGAGTCAGCACTGATGTTAACTACAGGAGAAAAATCTCCTCGACCGGACTCGAACCCCGGTCGTCAAATTGCCAGCATTGCAATGTTCTGACCTCTAGGCTATCTGTCCCCCCTGTTTGTGTTCACTAGGCCCACAGTACCTGTGTTATCTTTGCCGAGGCTCCACACAGGACACATGTGTACGCACATGCGTGCACATGCACCCACACACAAGGGTACGCAACTACACCTGAAACATGCGCACCAGTGCTCCGGCATGCGCACGCGAGCGCACCACACACACACACACACACACGCAAGCACGCACGCACGCACACACGCACGCGCGCGCACACGCGCGCGCACACACGCACGCACACACACATACACCCACACACACACATACACAAACTCGTGCGTGCGCGTGCACTCCTACACATACACACTCGTGCATCACCCTAGCGCCCGCGCGCGCGCGCGCACGCGCACACACACACACCACACACACACACACACACACACACACACACACACACACACACACACACACACACAGCGCGCGATTCATTTTCAGCTAGCCTTGCTAGCATGTGAGATTCACATCAACTTGCGATCTTATCGGAAGCGGAACGGAACGAGGTCACCAAACTTTCCACACACTTAAGGTCAAGGTTGCTGCTGGGTCGGCGTGTCAAATTAAAAGCTCTGCATATCAGTTTCTTTTTCAGCTCGTATTAAGAGTACACTTGGACCGAGCTAAGCCTAAGCCTAGCCCAAGGCCTAGCCTACCGGCAAGCAACGACCAGTTAGCGTACAGCCTCCATCAGTGCAACAGTTTCTGCCGATTTCCCTCCAGTTTCCAGTCAAAAAGTAAGTAGCCTACAAGACCGATTATGATAAACAACCTTCTTTTTGTATTATGATTTTTTGTGCATGCAATGATGGATATTAAAACAGACTGTTAATAAGCACATTATGTGATGACATGATGATAGGTGTGCATGTGCGAATACAGTGCAGATGTTTAAAAAAAACTAATCCATCTTTCGAACACGAGTAGGCTAGGCTCTCAAGCATCGGCTGGTAGGTGGTAGGCCTAGCCTAGCCTAGTCCTTATGATTGTAGTCTGTGTAGTCTTACAGTCTGTGCAGTTGCGTAATCTGTGTAGTCTCAGGCTTCACAGACACCCATGCTTATAAATGCATGCATGCTTACGCACACATGGATGAGACTTTAAACTGAGGCCCGAGTGCGAACGCACGCAGAACATCTTGCGCACACGTTAAGTCCTGTTCCGCTTTTCGTAAGAGTAGGCCATCGTGTGCCGGTGGGAACAGATGACAATATTTACAAAAAACTGCATACACACCGGGACCGGATGAAAAAAAAGCACATGATTGCTTATTCTGTTATCCTGGATATAAAAGAATAAATAAATAAATAAAATGAATAAATAAATGAATATTGTCAAGTGCATAACATGCATGCAGGACATGTGCGTGCCTTGCCTACGCAGGCATGCATACACACACACACACACACACACACACACACACACACACACACACACACACACACACACACACACACACACATGTACCATCTGGAAATAAAAATTTGATTGATTGATTGATTGATTGATTGACACTCACACACCAAGGGGAGACCAATTTTATTCCACCTTTATTAATGCCATTATTCAAGCTGCTTACCTATCTATCCCCACTATTAAATCACTAGAATCAAGGAAGTGTTCCGGGAATGTTTGGTGGACACCTGCTTGTGAGGAAGCAGTGACAAATAAACGTTGACAAATAAATGTTTGATGTTCAAAACCTATCTAAAAAATAAGACATTAGAAAACCATGAAAAACAGAAGCAGGCCAAAAATTACAGCAATATGGTTATAGCTCAGGCTAAACGACAATTTTGGTCATCATTTTGTTCCAGTGAAATATCAAGTCATACAGATCATAAAAAAGTGTGGAAAAAATTTCATGAAATGAGGAAAGGTGTGATTTTACCAAATTGCCCAGTTAAATTTAAAAACAATGAATTTCCCTCCAATGCAGAAAAGGTGGAGGCTTTTGCAGATATGTTTTCAGAGTCCATGCGTATTGAAGGTCTCTCACTTAAGAGCAGTAAATACAGAAAAGCTGAAGAGAACGAAATAGAATATGAAGACCCAGTTTCTAATAATACTGAATATATTAATGCCCCAATAACAATCAATGAAGTAAAAGATGTATTATTTTCTCTTCCTAGTAAGAAAACTTCTGTTGGTTTAGATGCCATATCCAATGATATGCTTAAACAGTTACTGGAAAAATTCATTATTCTGTTGCATAAACTTTTTCAAAGGTGTTGGATGGAAGGTATTATGCCAATTAACTGGAAGCAGTCTATCATTGTTCCCATTCATAAGCAAGGGAAGCCTAAAACTGACAAAAGTAGTCACAGACCCATAGCCCTGACTTCTAACACAGGTAAGCTTATGGAGAGAATAATTCTAAAGAGGCTTGTATATTATTGTCAAAAAAATTAAGTAGTTCCTGTAAATCAAGCTGGCTTTCAAAAAGGCAGATCTGCTATTGATAATCTAGTTAAGCTAACAACACAAATCAAGCAACAGTTTGCCAGAAGAAAAAATGTACTTGCAACATTTTTTTATGTCAGAAAAGCCTACGATCAAGTTTGGCATGCTAAATTGCTGCATAAATTAAAGACTATTGGCTTTTCTGGGCATCTCTATCATTATATCAAAAGTTTTTTTATGTAACAGAAGTGTGCAAGTAAGAGTAGGGAATCGTATTCACACTCTAGGTCACTGCACATGGGTTTACCACAGGGTTCTGTTATAGCCCCGTTTCTATTTAATATACTGTTACATGACTTACCAACAAAACTGTCTAACGATGTAATCCTAGTACAATATGCTGATGATATATGTATATGGATGAATGTCACTATGAAGCGCAGTACAACAAAGAGGATGATTAATTATACTAGAAAGATATATCAAAAAGAGCTAGATCATTTATATAAATGTATTTTTGAAAATGGTCTGACATTATCCACAGAAAAAAACACACATTATGCTTTTTAACAATGGCAGTGATCCAGATACACTACCACAGTTTATGATTGGAGGGGAAACAATTCAGTACACAAATACTGTAACAATTTTTGGTATTTTACTAACATCAAAGTTAACCTGGAATGCTCATATTGGATACATTTTAACAAAAGCAAGAAAATGTATCAATTTTCTTAAAATGGTTAGTAGACAGTCATAGGGACAAGATATCTTCACTCTAAAATACTTGTCTACGTCACTTGTACGTTCCAAACTGTCTTCTGGACAAGAAGTCTTTTTTAGTGCTCCCAATTATTTACTTTAAAAACTCCAAAGTATAGACAGTAAGGCATACAAACTTGCACTTGGTGTGCCATTCCATGCATCCACCATAGGAACTTATAACGAAATTGGGGAACTTCCCTTAGCTGAATACCGACAACTTTCATGTGCCAAATATGTGTTACGGAGCACAGCAAATGAAAATTTTGTTTCTAGTGAGTTACAAGTTCAAGCTGAAGCGAATTTTCCGAAAAGAGCCAGACATATTCGTGTTTAACTCCTATTGGCACTTATGTATTAGACCTTTTTAAAAAATCTGAACTTAATCATTACGACTTAGAAACACAAATTGAAGCTGTACCATGTCGTTCATGGGAAATAAATAAAGCATATTTTGAAATAGAATGTACAAATGGAAAAAAGAAAGAAAATCAAAATATCATGGTTGCAGGTGTCCGATCACATATCGAAAATAAGTATGCTAACTTCTTAAAAGTATATACAGATGGATCTGTCTTAGAAAACCATGAAACTGGTTCAGCATTCGTCATACCAGCATTTAAAACAGAGAAATCATACTATCTTGGTAAACATCATTCCAGATTTACAGCTGAATTAATTGCTATTCTTATGGCTTGTAACCACATTCTTGATTTTCCATTTTTCATTATTCTTATTTTGCTCTGTGTAGACTCTAAGTCGGTACTGTATGCTATAAAATCCCCAAAGTCCAAGAAAGTATCCAGAATCATTTTTTAAATTAAATACGTCATACACCTTCTAAGTTTAAGAGGTATTCCGGTTCAATTTTGTTGGGTACCTTCACATGCTGGAATATTTCCAAGCGAGTGGGCTGGTAGAGCTGCAAAAAAGGGGGCAAGACATGATTTGGAATCAATAGAACTACATGTTCGCTTATCTCTACAGGAGGGATACCGCATATTAGAACAAACATCATGGAGTAAGTTGAAAGAATCTGTTCAATTCAAGGAACAATGTCTAAAGAGTTGTCTGACTAGTTCCCTTACTTCAATGTACATATCTCCCTCTAAAATAAAGTTAAGTGTCATAACCGCAAGAAGAGTAAATGCATTGTATTTTAGAATGAAGTTAAATGCATTCATCACAAAATTTTGCAAAAATGTCAAATGTCTATGTGGAGATCACATTACAAATACTTATATCATATTTGAGTGCCCAATTGTAAAGCCCCTCTCACCTGTATTTTCCGAGCAGTCTCTGAAAAATGTATTTGAAAATTCAAAGTTAGCCTTTGCCATTGCTAGATGTTTATTGCACAGTCCACTTGAAAATTTGTTGTAGTTACATTATTGATGTTTAATGTTCACACTTTGTTAAATTTAAACTTTTCTCATGTCTAAGGTTGTTGTTTTTTTGTTTTTTTTTATATTTATTTTTGTTTTTTAATAAAGTATTATTACCTTTTCATGTACAAAAACATCCACCCACATGCTAACTCTTCAGTCTTTTCTTCTCCCACTCCTTCCACTCCCTTCTTCAACTTCTTTACTTTCCACTTTCCTCGTCTAATATCACTGAGTGTGAACAGACGTTAAATTGAAGACAACAACCAAGGGGAGACACAAAAGGTCATTTTCACACAAAAAGAAAAAACTATAGGTTGTTAAACTCTGGAAAAACAGCAGGAGAGAAGTCTTCATTCAGTGTATTATACAGACTGCAGACTCTGTGTGTGTGTGTGTGTGTGTGTGTGTGTGTGTGTGTGTGTGTGTGTGTGTGTGTGTGTGTGTGTGTGTGTGGTGTGCGCGCGCGGCTCGTGCACTGGCAGTCGGTCATGTGTGTGCGAGTATGCATAAGCATGTACACACTCTGTGTGTGTGTGTCTGTGTGTGTGTCTGTGTCACTGTGTGTGTGTGTGTGTGTGTGTGTGTGTGTGTGTGTGTGTGTGTGTGTGTGTGTGTGTGTGTGCAAGTCAGATAAAGTTAAAATCATCTTTATGTAAGGTAAAAGAATAATTTCACACAACTTTTTTTCCTCTTGCCTACACCAATAAAATTATAAGTAAAATTAAAAAATGATGAAAAGAAACAAAAAGTGAGAAAAACAATGTACTTGAAAAGAACTAATGAAGAAAAGGCATTGCAATGTCAGATAAAACTAGGTCAGTACAACATGTACTCAGCCACTGCTGTAGTCTAGTGGTTAGGGCATTGGACTCGTAATCTAAAGGTTGCGGGTTCGATCCCAGCTTTCAGCTATGGTGTTGTGCCCTTGGAAAAGGCACTTAACGGCTATTTTCTCACCCCACCCAGGTGTAAAAGGGGTACCAACCTTGTGTTGGGGGTTAACCCTGCGATAGACTGGCGTCCTATCCAGGGGGGAGTCTATGACTCTCAGTCGCTTAACGCCACAGAAACCAGGATAAACACCGGCCTGATGAGCTATAGGCTCGGGACAGACACCATGTACTCAGTTCAGACAGACAAGTTGTACAGAAAACAAAATCACTCTCTAGCTGAGACATAAATCCAATCACATCAACAAAAACAAAAATGTAATAACAAGGGTAAAAATAATGTACAAAGCAAGCCAGATATAAAACAATTTCGAGCATAAAGAAAAGTGGTCTTACAATTTATCCATTACATATTTCTTCAAAAGTTAATTAATGCTTTGTTGTTGGGGGGGGGGGGGGGGGGGGGGGTTGTATTTGTTTTGTTTTTTGTTCATTGGCTGGATCTCCTAGTCCTAGGTTTACGAATGGTGATATTTTGCATATGGGACTGGTTTTGCCCACAATGAAGGTAACTGCATTCTGACTTCAGAGATGTATACTGGGTATGTTCATGTTTCCAGACCCACCCTATTGCTGATTAGCATGCATATTTGATCTTCTGTAATGAAAGGAATCAAGGCACTGGCAGGCCTGCATATGAAGTTGACCGGGGAGATCATAAAAAAAGTCTCCACCTTTAATTCACCTGATGTCCCGAGATTTGAACCCACATCTTCATAGACCCATGGGATTGAAGTTGAACTGTCTTTACCACTCGGCTATAGCAAGTAGGGAGGGGGAGAGAGTGGGGGAGTGGAGTCAGCACTGATGTTAACTCTAGGGGAAAAAAATCCCCTTGAACATGTTTCAAACCTGAGCTACCGCCAAGCCATCCCATCTCCCAAAGAGATTCTTTCTTCTTTTTTTTCCAATGAGATGTATATATCTAGTATAGATAGCTCTACATACTTTGGACTTGAGGTTGATAGTTCATGAATGTGACTTTTGATCTATAGGTAAGGAAGTGACAGCCTAACCCTGACATTGTGGCTGTGGTAACTAGTGGGACTGTCTGTATACAATACATTATATACAACTTAAAGCAAGCTGTGAAATGAAATGAAATTGAATACTGTTGAATATTCGGACAGCACAGTACACTCACCGGAGAAGCGACAAGTCAAAACACTTTTTGTGGCCAGATTTTTTTAGGGTTTTTTTTTTAGGTCTTTGTAAGCTGTTTCCAAAACCTATACACAATACCTGTCACCACCAGTTGTATACATTGATCACAGTCTTTGCTTTTTTTCTCAAAAGTTCTGGCTGCACATTCTGGGTTCATGGGTGCACAAGTTTTGCAGCGCTTTTCAAGTTGAAGTTGTGCTGTTTTCATTTCATTGTCTTTCTGTCTATCTTTGTTTCTCTCTCTCTCACTCTCTCTCTCTCTCTCTCTTCTCTCTCTCTCTCTCTCTCTCTCTCTCTCTCTCTCTCTCTCTCTCTCTCTCTCTCTCTCTCTCTCTCTCTCTCTCTCCCCCTCCCCCCCCAACCCCACTTCATAGTGTGTTTGCAAGAGAGAAAAAAACAAAACAGTGAGAACTTATGATATAAACATTGCTGTAAAGATTTATGTAATAAAAAACATGCAAATTGTTACGAAACTGCTAATCTAAGTGTGTATGTGTGTGCGTGCGTGTGTGTGTGTGCGTGCGTGTGTCTGCGTGCGTGCGTGTGTGTGTGTGTGTGTGTGTGTGTGGTGTGTGTGTGTGTGTGTGTGTGTGTGTGTGCATGTGTTTTGTTTTGTTTTTTTACAGTGGCAAGCCTGAAGTTTGTTTATTTTCCTGTCCGAGGTAAGTTTGGTTTTTTTCACCCAGCCTTTTCACCAGTCTCTTAAAGATAATCATGTTTCCATAAGTCGTAACCTATGCAGTCATTGGAGAGTGAGATGTCAAAGACTCAGCTTCTCTAGGGGCCAGCATATTGACATCTCCTCTCTCTCTCTCTCTCTCTCTCTCTCTCTCTCTCTCTCTCTCTCTCTCTCTCTCTCTCTCTCTCTCTCTCTTCTCTCTCTCTCTCTCTGCTTTACCTTCCCTGTCCCTAAAGAGGGCAGGTACCCATACATTTACAGCTGAGTGAACTGGACGAACTGTACTGAAGCCAAGGCGCGCAAACGGTTACCCATTCGATTTTCTTATCAAACTGAGAAGAAAGGGCAAGGCTTGGAATCAAATCCAGATTCTCACGGTTTACTGGTTAGACAGGTACACATCTTAAATTCTACCCCTTCCTTCTTAAACACTGGAATGAAGGCTGTGTCCATATCACCTCACATAGTCCACTGACCAGGTACAGGTATGAAGGCTATAGGACCTTACAGGGTCCACTGACCAAATACAGGTACGAGGGCTATGTCCTTAGGACCTCGCATGTTCCACTGACAAAATACAAGTATGAAGGCCATCTCCATATGACCTCGCATAGTCCACTGACCAAGTACAGATATGAAGGCTGTGTCCTTGTGACCTTTCATGGTCCACTGACCAAATACAGGTATGAAGGCTATATGACCTCTTATAGTCCACTGACCAAGTACAGGTTTGTAGGCTATAGGACCTCACATGGTCCACTGACCAAGTACAGATATAAAGGCTGTGTCCTTGTGACCTTTCGTGGTCCACTGACCAAGTACAGGTGTGAAGGCTGTAGGACCTCACACGGTCCACTGACCAAGTACAGGTGTGAAGGCTGTAGGACCTCACACAGTCCACTGACCAAGTACAGGTATGAAAGTTATAGGACCTCACATGGTCCACTGACCAAATACAGATATGAAGGCTATAGGACCTCACACGTTCTACCAACCAAGTACAGGTAAGAAGGCTATATGACCTCACATGGTCCACTGACCAAGTACAGGTATGAAGGCTATGATTATAACCTCACCTGGTCCACTGACCAAATACAGGTATGAAAGCTATACGACCTCACCTGGTCCACTAACCAAGTACAGGTATGAAGGCTAAGGCACATGAGTGCTTATTCCATTATCCTCGATATAATTTTTTTTTTTTTTTTAAAGGCTATAGGACCTCATGTGGTCCACCAACCAAACACAGGTATGAAGGCTATGTCTACATGACCTCACCTGGTCCACTGACCAAATACAGGTATAAAGGCTGTAATTATGACCTCACCTGGTCCACTAACTAGGTACAGGTAAGAAGGCTGGCTGTGCGTGCAGGTCGGGGCGAGGCCATTCGCCTTCTGCTGAAGGACAGCAAGCAGCCCTACACAGAGGAGGACCCCATGCCCTTCGACAACTTCCTCAAGGAGTGGAAACCCAAGCTGGCCTTCGGGCAACTGCCCGCCATCTACGACACCAAGGGGGACAACTCCACCTTCTGCTTGGTACAGTCCAACGCCATCCTGAGATACCTGGGTCGGAAACTGAGTAAGTTTTTTGTGTGGAAAAGGGAATGGAAGGTGGGGGGGGGGGGTTGTTCTTGTTGTTTGTGGACTGTGTGTGTGTGTGTTATGGCTTTTTTTTTTCTCATAGCCAAATTATATTGTAAGTTGTTTTTCTTTGTCATTTCTCTTTTTTCTTTTCTCAAAATGTTATAATCCTAATTTTCTATTACCTTTATTTTCAGTATTTGACCCAAAAACATTTTTCTTCATCACTTTTTTCAGTTTTCAAATAGTCCTCATTATGCTTATTTTTTCTGTGTTATTTTGGCATTAAGTATACTTTGCTGTGTCATTGTCAGATCATTTTTCAGCATTTTGATGAGAGTTTACTAACTGTTTCTATTTTTCAATATGTTTATAAATGGAACATTTTCAGTTTTTCATCATTGTGGTTTATGTATGTTTGTGTTCAGATTTGTATGGCAGCAGCGATGAGTCAAAAGCCAGAATCGATGAACTGAATGATGGTGTGGAGGACCTGAGGAATGCTTACGTCAAACTGATTTACCAGAACTATGTAAGTGCTGCACTGCTGCTTCCTGTCTCTCTGTTCTGCTGGCTGATGTCTTTTTTTTTTCCCTTTCCATTCCTTGGCTACAGCTCCAAGGTTTACCAGTGGTGAGATTTTTCCTATGTGACCATTTTTGCCCACCATGAAGATGGCTGCTTTACAACTTCAGGGATGTATGCTGGGTGTGTTTGTATTTCTGTATCCCACCAAATGTTGACTTGAATTATGGTTATATTTAATATGCATATTTAATCATCTGCATGAGTATATATACACAAAATGAATTAAGGCACTGGCAGTTCTACACTTGAGCGCAAACTCTGTGTGTGTGTGTGTGTGTGTGTGTGTGTGTGTGTGTGTGTGTGTGTAGGTGTAGGTGTAGGTGTGTGTATGTGTTGGTGTAGGTGTGTGAGTGTGTGTGTGTGTGTGTGTGTGTGTGTGTGTGTGTGTGTGTGTGTGTGTGTGTGTGTGGCTTTTGAGTGGTTGTTGTTGTTGTTGTTGTTGTTGTTGTTTTTTCTCCTTTGGTTGTTTTTGCTGTTATTGTAGTTGCTTGTATTATCTATAGGCATATTTCATTTTAAAGCTGTTGAAATCATGTTAGCTAATTAATGTTGGTGAAATGATTGATGTTGTTTTATTTGCTTGTTTGTTTTTTCCCCTTTTCTTTCTTTTGTTGGCTTTATTGTTTGCTAGGGATTTTCTGCTTTGTTTTTTGTTGGTTTCTTGCTTTGTTGTTGTTTTGATTTTTTTTTTCTTTTCTTTAGATAGATGGCTTGATGGAAAAAAGCAAACCGATGCTTACTCAATGTACCATCTGGAAATAAAAATTTGATTGATTTGATTGATTGATTGATTGAAGTTGACCTGGGAGATTGTGAAAATCCCCACCCTTCATTCACCAGATGCTGCCAAGATTTGAACCCATGACTTCATGGACCCACAGGATTGAAGTTGAACAGTCTTAACCTCTCTGCTTTAGCATCTGTCTGATGTCTATCTAACTCTGTGAGGTGCTGTTGGGCCCTGGACACAATCTTTTAGGCAAGAGTGTTGTGGACAAGTTGATTCTGTGACAGCCTTGATATGGCCTGTGTGATCAGCAGGGCTTGGATTGGATTGGACTCTGTGGAGCTTATCCCTCTCCAGGCAGCTGGGTGCATGCTGGGTATGTTTGTGTCACCATCCCACTGGCCATTCAAGCCTACTCTCATGCAGAAGATGCTTAGAGTTTGGACACATGAGGAGAATGTCCTCCATGCATTGGCATACATGGCCTTGGCTTATAGTCTCGTCTGATGGACGTTGGAGAGAGTGGGGTCAGTGCCTGTGTGACACACGGCCTGGAACATTCAGTGATTCAGTGCATGCTGAGTCTCAAAGAGAGAAGGGAGAAGTCTGGTAAAGTGTTTGAAGAATGTTAGATAATACCAGTTGGAAGTACTTGGTAGATATATATGTTAGAAATACACGTCCGTAATGTATGTTAGACACCATGTTCGAAATACATGTTAGAAAATACATGTTAGAAATACATGTTAGACATATGTGACGTTCCAGCACAAAAGGAGTCTGATGTCATAATCCGGCTTTTTGCATATTTTATATGATTCTAGATGTAATTTGAATGCTCTTTCTACTGGTGAAAACCCATCAAAATCGGATTATTAGTTTTTGAGATAGCAGGTTTAGAAGAAGGTTTACCTGAAAGCGGCCATTTTGAGAAAATTAAGAAAAACTGAATCACATTTTCAATGTTAAAATTTCCTTAGCAACCAATGTTTAATCTTTATGAAACTCTACATGCTGATTGAATACACAAAGAAATACATACCTACAAAGTTTTGTGGTCATATATGAATTTTCTGAAATATTAGACCTATTTTAATGGGGGACTACTCCTGGCCTCGGTGCTCATTTTGGCTGATTATTGTATCTCAGGTTCTACAAAATATTTTGCAGTAATATTTTACACAGAAAGAGAAATCATTATTTAAAGCTAGAATTTTAAGTTTCAACAGTGAATATCATGGGAAAATATTTTTGATTTAAAAAAATATATATATTTTGTGAAAAACAGGTAATCTCCTCATGGACAATTAGCTAATGTATGGAATGTTGAAACTAATATCATTACAAAGGCAAAACATGTGAATAGAAAGGTACCATGGACAGAAATTAGGATATGTAAATTCACTTAGGTGTCGACAACACCAATCTGGATTTTACTTAAAATCAACAAAATTACATTACCAAATTTAACTATGCTTAAAATTAAAACTTTGATGGACCAAAATTTTTTTAATAATAGCATTTATCTCAGAAGTCATTTTTGCATCTACATGCAAGGTTTCAGGGGAATACTTGCTA
>CM060327.1:11609673-11642173 GCA_030674155.1 Stramonita haemastoma | reverse complement strand
TTATGAACCTTTTATTATCATACTTCAGGGAAAATGTGTAATGATACTGCAGTTTATATTTAACTATTTGTCGTGGGTGTTTATTGATTGTGTGCTGTGTGTGGATTGACAGTGTGGTGCGTGTATTGTTTTGTGTGGTGTGTATATTGTGGTGTGTGTATTGATATTGTGGTATATTTATTGATTGTGTGGTATGTGTTGATCTTTATGGTGTGTGTTGTCTTTATGGTGTATACATGTATTCAATGTGTGATGTGTTTATTAACCATGCGACGTGTTTTACTGCAATGTGATTATTTTTGTTTTTAAAGTAATGGAGGAAAAACAAGTGCAGGTAACCACTTACTTACTTCAATGTGATTTTTTTTTTTATGTGCTATGTTGATAAACTGTGTGATGTGTGTTGTTGTTGTTGACAGAAACTGTTGACGACATCCAAAGCCAACGAGACAGGAGCCGCTGTGGATGGCAAAGTGAGTGAAAGGTTTTGCTGTTGGTATTTTATTTTCTGCTTTGTTTGTTTCTTGCGTTTATTTGAGTCGCTAGCTTTTTTCTTTCTCGTTTTCCTTCTCCTCCTCCTCCTCCTCCTCCTCCTCCTCCTCCTCCTTTGTTCCTCAGAGCTCTAAGATTCATGAATGCTGACATTTTCCCACTATCAAGGTTGGCGCGTTCAGACTTGGAGGAGGGTGTCTTAAATACAACATCAGTGTGCATGAGTTTTGGGGTGGAATTTCTGTTGTTTAGATTTTTGTCGTTCCTTCCTGCTAGTATGTGATGGCCTACTTTTTCACAAGGCAGAATGGGAAGAAGTACTTTTTCACAAAGCAGAATTGGAAAACTTACTTGTGAAAGCTGTTATTCAGACTTTTCAGGTTTACAGCTGGATTTATCATGCTTTTATGTTTTTATTTGTAACATCACTTGACATGTGGGTGTGGGTATTATTATATTGGATGCAGTTTGAGCCTCTGGGGTATTGCGCTTTACAAAAGCATTACTATCACAAACCTGCATTATTTTCATAACGGACATCTCAGGGTCCTTCTTGTCTGTGACAGCTGTCTTTCGTGGACTACAACCTGTTTGACCTTCTGGACGTTCAGCTGCTGCTGGCCCCCGACTGTCTGACGGCCTTCCCCACGCTCAAGGCTTTCTACGACAAGATGCTCGCCAGGCCCGGCATCGCCGCCTACCGCCAGACCGAGGGCTTCAAGAACCGACCCGTCAATGGCAACGGCAAACAGTAGACTGGATTCATTGAAGTCTCTGCTGGTGGAAATGTCTGTTATAGGGTTGTTTTGAAGAAAATTGTGGATTTTGTTTTAGTCTTGGTTAAAAAGTCTGCTTTAGGGTTGTTTTGAAGAAAATTATGAATTTTTGTTCAGTTTCCTGGTCTTTTATAGGGTAGTTTTGAATCAGATAGCAGATTTTCTAGTCTCCTATGGAGTTGTTTTGAAGAAAATTTGTGTTTTTTCTTTAGTCTGCTGGTTAGAAAGTCTCATATGGGGTTTTTTTAAGGAAATTGTAAAAAAAAAAAAAAATTTTTTTTTTAAAGTGTCTCCAGGTTAAAATGTCTTTTATGGGGTTGTTTGAATCAAATTATGGGGGTTTTTTCTTTAGTTTCCTGGTAATAAAGTCTTTTATAGGGTTGTTTGAATCAAATTGTGGAATTTTTTTCTTTAGTCTCCTGGTAATAAAGTCTTTTATAGGGTTGTTTGAATCAAATTGTGGATTTTTTTTTTAATCTCCTGGTCTTTTATTGGTTTTTTTTTAATCAAATTGTAGATTTCTTTTTATGAGTGGGCATTATTCTCTTTTTTGTTTTGCTGGGGGAAATCTGTGGAATATCTAGGCTCTTTTATCTTTGAAAAGGCAACGAAAATCTTGTATGGGGTAATCTGAATTGAAAGTTGTGTTATTGTAAATAGACAGTATTCTTGTTTTCATTTTGTTGTGGAAATTTTAGAAACATGTAGGCATAGTATTCATGTTTTCATTTTGTAGTGGAAATTTTAGAAACACTTAGGCATAGTATTCATGTTTTCATTTTATTGTGGAAATTTTAGAAACGTTTAGGCATATTTTCTTTTCAACAGCCAGTGTACATGTGTTCATTCTTGTAGATAAAAACCAAGGAGAACTGTTGGCATGTTGTCACTTTGAGGTGCATGCACTATAGCTAAAGGGTCAAATTTTGTATATAAGCAAGCAGCAGTCATAGTGTTCTGTTTGTTTTTTTATCTGATACACTGAAGTCATGAAAAAAAGTTTTACACTTTGAGATAATCATGTTTCTTTATTTATTCGTTTACTTTTTGAGATTTTTTTTTATATCTTATACACAGAGGTCATGATAAAAAGCTTTACATATTGAAATAATCATCTTTATCTATTTATTCTTTCTTTATGTTTTTCTTTTATTCTTGTGTTAGAAAGCCGTGCCTTGTAGAGCATCACTTGCTGAATGAAAATTGCAATAAACAATCGATCAAGATGATTTTCTTAATTCAGTGCGGAGCCCCACTGACTCCTCAGGAAGTTCAAGAAGAAGTCATGGCATGGCATTGTCAGTTAGTTCTAAGGATGAAGACAGTATGGGTTCAGCAAATTTCATCAGGGACATGTTTTTATGGACCCCTCTGAGATTGCTGTCTTCACCACAGCCCCACAAGCTACTGAAAGAGTTCTGCCATTTTTGTTTTTGAAAAAGTTGAATTTTTGTTTTTGAAAAAGTTGAATTATGCTGCTCAAATTGTCATAGCAAAAAATATTTGATCAGTATTCCTAAGTACTATCAAACTGTATGGTTTGAAATTTAATTGCTCAAAGAATTTGTGTAAGGTTGTAAGAAATATACATACTGTGTAAGGGTGAATGTTTTTTGTTTTTGTTTTTATTGCTGCATGTTTTAAAATGTCATAACATTTTTTGGTGAAGCTTTATGTTGGAGTCTACTTCATCATCATGTGGGAAAAGAAGGTGCTGATGTGTAAAGAGGAAAATAGTTTTTAACGTAAGTTATATGTCAGTTTTATAACTTTATTACTTTTTCCCCCATATTGGTGAAAATTTGAAATAAAGGATTATTTATATCAAGAAAGTGATTAGAATGTGAGACCAGTTGATTTTTTTTTTCTTTTACTAAAAAAAAAAAAAGAAAAGAACAAATGTTATGTCGTGTTGATTAAGGGTGTATAGCCATCACTTTTCTTGTTCGTTTTGGTTTTGGTTTTTTGTTGTTGTTTAAAGGACTGTTTACGTTATCAACATAATATAAATGCTAAGCAGAACTGATCAAAAAAGTATCAGATATTTTCTTCTCTTTTTTTCCATTATAGTATTGAAACACCACACTTCAAAAAAAACCTGTATATTATGGACTGTAGTCTGATAGAATTACTGCTTAGTTTTTGGATTTGTTAAGATTAGAGACTGTATTTGTAAAATTGTGTATTGAGAACAGTAATAGTCGTCAGTTGTTGATAGGTGATCAAGGTGTAAATCAGGGTTTTTTCCCCCTCTGTGTCTGTGTTTGCAGATTTGTTCTCTGCGTCCCATTCCAACTTACTTAAAAATTGCAGAATTGTAGGTCTGTCCTTGTGTTAATAATGATATGATAATAATAATCATGATGATAATAATCATAATGATAATAACAATGATGATGATGACAATAAAACTAATAATAATAATAATAATAATAATGGTGGTGGTAATACTAATAATGATAACAATAATAATGATGATGATAATAATAATGATTATAATAATGGTGGTAATACTGATAATGATAACAATAAGAACATGATGATGACGATGATAATATTGGTAATAATGATGATAATAATGAAATCTTATGATAGACATGCTTTTATCTCATAGATACAAAATTGTTTACGCTAGTAGGAGAAACAGCAGAATGATATGTGTGTGTGTATGTGCATGCACATATGTATGCATGCATACATATATATAACACAAGCCCTCCAGTTTTACAGCATATGCTCTGCACATGTGCATTGCATTTCATCATGCTGTGTATCTGTTTTTGAAAAAGACTTTTTTCTTTCCATGTGTTACAAGTCTTGAAAGTGAATATATTTATCATGTTTTTCTTCATGGAAATGGACTATATCTATGGAATTAATCTTCGTGGTTGTGGGGGAAAATATGCATGATTTCCTAACCCTGTTTGATTGGTTTATCAATCAAGATGCAAAAACAAGAAGTGTCTATGGATCAAGGGAGATAACCTGTAGTGTGTCATGTCTTTAAATACTGTGGTGACATTCCATAATGGTCATGTGTATCAGCCGCCTTTTTCAAAACAGTCTCTAGGATTTCAGTTACATCAGGGTAACACTACTACCTGCAAGTGCATGTTTGTGTGCATATATATGCATGTTTGACATTAATTTAGGGACAACTTTAGTGTCTGTGTCTGCGTAAGTAAGTTTTCAGTTTTAACCTCTTTTCACTATAAGTGGCACCAGACGAAAACTTTGTCAATGGAATTCCCAGAAAAGGCAAGGAGATGAGGTTTTTAAGTCTTACATTCAAGTATGATATGGGTATTTGAAATATAATCACCACATAAGCATTTGACATCCTTGCTGAATTTTTTCATGAATGCATTTAATCTTATCCTGAAAAAAATAATACCTGAAGTTATCTCTCTTTGACAGACTTTGTACGAGTCTCTAAGTGATCAATGTATTCAACTGTACTCATATTATTCAGAGTTGAAAGTGAAAAACGCTCATGCCAATGATTTTCTTTAACTCTTCTGACAATCAATAACCCTCTCCAATGGATAGGGGGACATACAGCACTATAGACCCCTTTTCATTACGTGCACCTTTTTTCGCAACCTGATCAGCCCACTCATTAGAAAATAATCCTATATGCGAAAGAATCCAACAATTGTGGTTTTCAGTCAAGAACTGCTAGGATTTTGTTACCACCAGGAAATGATGCGGAATCTGACTAAAGGTTGTACTTATGTTGGTCTACCTGTCCCATTTGGATGTACTGCTGATAATATCGCCAATGTGTTTAGTGCGTAGGTTTGGGGTTTTGGTTGGTTGGCTTGTTTGTGATTTTTTTGGGTGTTGGTTTTTTTTAGGGTTGTTGGGTTTTCATTGTTTTTATAGAGGTGGACGGGCCTCAGGCTGAGTGACACCCTGAGAAAGGTCGAGGACAGAGGGAAATGGAGAGAGCTGGTTCGTGGCGCCCCTACAGTCTAAATAGACTATGGGATAGAAGAAGAAGATAGAGGTGGGAGGGGGGTTATTGTTGTTGATGTTTGGTTTGGGGTTTTTTGTTGTTGTTTTAGTTGTGGAAATTTTATAAAGGTGGACTTTTGAAAATGGTTATATTATCCGCATACAAAGACAGAGCTGATGTTGTTGTGATGGAGCTTACTTTTTATTGTTACTGCTGTTGGTGGTGTTTTTATTACCAGTAAGTTTACATAAACGGAACCAGTCTTGTACGATATACTGAGAGTCCATTTGTATTTTGGAATTAAATATTCTGTGCTAATCAACTTTACTTTTTATGTTTAGTGCTGGCAATAGTTGATGAGTTTATTTTTGATTTACATTGTTTTTCTGTTATTAAACTTTACTCTAAGCCCATAAAATCTGTCCTGTTGTGGTTACAATTTGGTGCGAAAGGAGTCTTAACTTTTCAGTTTGCTCTGTTTCTTTCACTATCTCTCTCTCTGATGGTGTGTGTGTGTGTTTTTTTATTTTATTTTATTCTTTTATATCGAGGATAATGGGATAAGCACTCACGTGCTTTTTTTCATCCGGTCCCCGTGTGTATGCAGTTGTGTAAATATTGTCATCTGTTCCCACCGGTACACAATGGCCTACTCTTACGAAAAGCAGAACAGGATTTAATGTGTGCGCAAGATGTTCTGCGCGTGTTCGTACACGGGGCCTCGGTTTACAGTCTCATCCAAAAGACTTTTGGGGAGAGTGGAATCAGCACTGATATTAACTCCAGGGGGAAAATCCCCTCCAACGGGAATCTGATGTTAATTCCAGGGGAAAAATCCCCTCCACTGGGAATCAAACTCAGGTCGTCAAATTGCCAGCACAATATTCTGACCACTAGGCTATCCCGTGTGTGTGTGTGTGTGTGTGAGAGAGAGAGAGAGTGTGTGTGTGTGTGTGTGTACAGCTTTACTTTTTTCTATTATTTTGAGGAAAATGGATTAAGCACCCATGTGTTCGGATTTTTTTACATCCAGTCCCCATGTGCATGTGGTTTTGACAATTTTGTCATCCATTCCTACCAGCACACAACAAACTACCCTTCCAAAGAGCAAAACGGGTTTTAACATGTGTGCAAGATGTTCTGTGTGCACTTGCATGCAAAACCATGGTTTCTAGTCTCATCTGAAGGACTTTGGGGGGTGGAGTGAAGTCAGTGTGTATGATGTTTTTGCCCTACATTCTATGGGTTTAGGGCTAGAAGAAATAAGAGCATGCCTAGCTTATTCTACAACTCTGAAAATCGGCTGACAGGACTGAAGGGGAGAGTGCTGGGGCAGAAATTCAGGATAAGGGAAGTAATTGTCAGCAGAAAAGAAAATGACCGTGGTATGGCCATATCACAGTACTGAATAGCTGCCTTGCAGATGCCAGAGGCTGTTGCAGTATAAACAGCATTCTCACCTTCTGGAAGATCTGTGCAGATATTTCTCCTTTTCTGTCTCTCTGTTTTCCTCATCTTTCTGTCCCTTCTTTGCCTCTTGCTTATTTTCTCAGTCTGCCTTCCAGGTCCATTCTTCTAGCTTTTTTTTTCAAGAAAGCCTGACCATATCTGGGTTTTTTGTTGATTTTTTTTTTGTTTTTTTGTTTTTTTTTGGGGGGTCATATGCTATGACATTTTGTCTAATATGTTCTGAACTGGCAAGAACTTGTAAAGTTGTACAACACTGACAAACCACCCTGGTGCAATGGTTAGCTCATTAGATTACTTTATTGAAGATTGTGGGTACAAGGCCTGTAAGAGTCTCAGGGTATTTCCTACAAAGCTATGGAAAAAATAAGAGACCCTCCCCTCTCACCCTAACCAATACCTGAGGAAGCGACTTCCCTCTCTATAGAAGGACCATGGAGTTTGCAAGCATCATACCCCCTCACTCCTCAAAGTCAAAATGCAGCTACCTAAAAAGTGGGGGGAAATAAAAACGGTTGCATACACAAAAACAGTACCTTTGGTAAACCTCAGAGCTCTAGCTGAGGAACAAGTTAAAAACAACCAACCAAACCCTCACACAGGGAATGAATAGGGAAAGCAGCCCTCTTAAAATGGACCTAGCCACGGAATTCATGAATCATCTGAAACATGGAACACTTGTTCAAACACTTTGCACATATGTTTATTGTGAAGCTGATGATGCTCAGCTTCAAAGCAGTGAGACTCTTGAAAATTTACCTTCCCTCTTGACAAACATGTCCAACTGTCTTCAAGATATTAAACACTGGATGCCAACTGTCTTCAAGATATTAAACACTGGATGATACGAAACAAATTTTGACTAAATGCTGATATTTTAACCGAAGCCATGCTTGTAATGTTTGGACGAAACATAAAACTCTCCTCAATAACAGTACCTTGAATAAAATTCAGCAATATGTTAGTTTCTCAATTCAGCTCTGTGAAGTATTTGGGTGTTTCATTGACAACATACTTTCCATGTAACACTTCATCACCCAGACTTACCAGTCCTGCTATCATCAGTTATGGCATACAGGCGCCATTTGCAAGTACCTGTCCACTGATGCAACATCTAAGTTTATCACATTTCTCATTCTTTTGCATCTGGACTACTGTAATTTTCCTTTGCTGGTCTACCAGCATCATCCACCCACTCCCTTCAGCACATACAAACTCTGCAGCTCAACTGGTCCTCAGAAAGAACTAATCTGAACACTTCACTCCTCTCTTGTGACCTCTCCTCTGGTTGCCTGTCCCACAGAGAGTAATTAAGGTATAAGATCTGTACATTTTGTTTTATATGTCTCCACAATGCAGCACCCTCCTACCTCTGTGACTGTCTTCACCTGCTCACCTCGTCTCGTTCTCTCCATTCTGCCGCAAATACCCTGTGCTTACAAACACTAAGATTCAAACAATTTACAGTTGTCCTTCACTTTTTCTCTATTTTTGGTCCATCACTCTGGAATGACTTCCCTCTCCCCATCAGTCAGAAGCCTACATACAACACTTTCAAACTCAGCCTCAAGACTTACAATTTTTCATCCTAAGATCTCCATGATTTTCACCTGATGTTTCATCTCATATCTGTTCCCTACCTTTCAACAACCAGAATCTCCATCGCCCCACCAGAGTGTAGTTTGTGTGTGTGTGTGTGTGTGTGTGTGTGTGTGTGTGTGTGTGTGTGTGTGTGTGTGTGTGTGAATCTAAATGTGTTAAATATATTTTGTGACTAGTTGGATATGTACAAACAAGTTAAATGTAAGCGCTTTGATTTGTTTTTACAAGATATAGTGCTTTGCTGTATAGATTCCATGTATTATCATTATTGTTATCATAACTGTTATCAATTGAAAAAGGCTTGGGGTTTCAGTCTGCAGATTTGTAAATAAAGCAACAGCAACAACAGCAGCAATAAATAAACAATAGTTGTCGTGTGGGAATGAAGTTTTTAAAGTTTGGTTTCGAGCAGATATTTCATTGTAAAACTGCTCTGGGTACATTTTTTATTTCAATCTATAATAGCCTAGCCTAAGTCTCTTTCTTACGACTCGACCATCAAAATGCTTAGCCCGTGTATGCCCCTAACCTGGAAAGCATCAAGGTGGCAAACCTTCATTGGACTTTGGAGGTCTAGGCTACGACACGCGTGTCAACGAATGTGTTATTTCCGCTGCAGTCTGAAACACGCGGGATTGACTGTAGGCCTACTGCACATATGCACCGTTAGGCTAGCCTAACATCTGTGTCAGCCATCCGTCCTAACAAAACTGAACCTCTTTGTGTCGTTTCAATCAAGTCAGCGCACCGGCAAAGCGAGAAGAAACGCACTGTTTCGAAGCCACGCTACCTACACAGTGCTGAAGCTTCAACTTTGCAGTAGGCCACTTTGAGTTCTCCGATAGCCTAGGCCGTTTTGCTAAAGACAGTTTAGGTCCAGCCAGCTACAATGGAGGATATAACCGACAAGTGGACAGGAATATTCTGCAAATCTGTGGAAGCGGCACGAGAGAGAAGGTAAACCATTTTGCCGCTTGGACTCGTGAGCTTGCGGGAAATTCCATTATTATGAAGGGGAGAGAAAGGGAAAACAGAATCCCCTGTTAAGATTTTAGCCCGTAGGCCTAGCTGCAAATAATTTGCCTCTGCCTCTCCCAGCTCCAGGAAATACTGCACAAGAAAGCTAAAGGTCAACTCTGTTTAAAACAAGGGAATTAAATTGCAAAGGGATCAAGTGAGAAAACCACGCCCTCTATTCCCACCCCCACCCCACTGAAATAATTCTCGTCAAACTTAAATGCACACAACAGCAACAATTGTAAATAATAGAAATGCACTTACAGTTAAGCTTTAACAATCTTCAGAATGAGCAAACCCATTTGAACCAAACTTTACACAATGACTGGGCTCACACACACACAGTGACACACACACACACACACACACACACACACACACACACACACACACACACACACACACACACACCACACAGGAGCACACACACACACACACACACACACACACACACACACACACACACACACACACAGAGTATGTATATATATAGACACACTACATACATGTACACACACAAGCACACACAGTATGTACATGTTAAACACATATATACACACACATACACCACACACACCACACACACACACACACACACACACACACACACACACACACAACACACACTCACTCACTCACTCACTCACTCACACTCACTCGGGACAGTCTTTAGACTGATCATCTTGTCTCAGGCCCAAGCCTATGTAAAGTATGTTCATCTCGGCCATTTATTTGAATTTTTTTGTCCCTTGTCCAGAGTTCCCAGGTTTTGGCCCACCTTGCACCTCAACTTCAAGAGTGATGTCTTAACATGACACCAATGGGCATGCATTTTATTTAAATTACAATTTCATCATCCATTTTCACCAACACACAGTAGCCCCTACTCTAGTGAAAAGGTAGAGCAGCCTTTAACATGTGTGCGTGAGATGCTCAGTGTGTGTTTTCTCACAGGACCTTGGTTTAAAGTCACATGTGAAGGACTTGGGGAGTGGAGTCAGTACTGATGTTAATTCCAGAGGGAAAATCTCCTTGAATGGGTGCTCAGGTGGTGGCTCAAAGTCATACTCAGTCCATCTGACCACAAGCACAGCACTTCAACCACTAGGTTAGCCCCTCCTCCTCCCCATTTTAACCTTGAGTTAGTTTAAAAGAGGTCTTAAATTTTACCTCCTCCCCTCATCATAAGTATACAACAGTTAATGTCTAGGATTTCCACTTTGTGTGTGTGTTCTGTGTCTGTGTCTGTGTCTCTGTATGTCTGTGTCAGTGTGTGTTTGTGTCTGTGTGTGTGTAGCCTGCAAGAACCCTGGTGGTGGCATACGTATACATGTGTGTATACTGTGTGTGCATGCATGTGTGCCTTGAATGCATAATCTGCTTTGAGCCTGAGTGAGTGTATGATGTGTGAGTCATTGATTGCTCAAGAACTATTGATGTTATTTTTACCCATGGTACCCAACCCAAGCTGGTTGCAAATCTTCATTGGTGCCCCCACAGTCCACAGGACTATGGGATAGGTGAAGGTCATGGTGAAAGTTAAGCAGCATTGAGTATTGTTACTTCACAGATGGGTTGCCATTTGTGTGCCTTTGCTTCAGTACAGTCCCCCAGTTCACCCAGCTGTAAATGGGTACCTGCCCTCTTTAGGGACAGGGAAGGTAAAGCAGTGAGGGAGAGGAGATGGACACTGCCCTCATACTCATCATTACATGTTGGTCCCTGGAGAAGCTGAGGTCTCTGACACAGTGACAGTGACACCTTGCATCTAAAGGACCACATAAGCTATGGGACACAAAGTAAACCTTACATCAATACATGTGTGTCACTCTGTATCAGTGTATACATGTGTGTGCTTCTCTGTGTGTCTGTGTGTGTATGTGTGTTTTTGTGTATTGATCAGTTCATGTTTATTTCACCAAATTCTGTTGCCCCGTTCTTTTGACTTATTTGAGCTATTGCGCTGGCTATTCTGTATTCATGATATGTGATAGAAAATGTCAGAATCTGAAAAGAAGCCAGGCAAAAAAGCAACAACTTCAGCACACTATATGATATAAGCCATTGGCTTCTTGTAGCTCATAGTGCTTGCATGTATGATAATTTATTTTAATTAATAACCATGCTATTTTCTGAATAAGCATTTCTTTTTTAAAACTAAATGACTGAACTGTTTGTTGTGCCTTCCCCAGCTTAACACTCTGGGGGATCACCACCCAGAATGTGCACTCTGACCACTAATCCCACCTGGGAATCCCAGTATAAGATTGAAACTACTCACTGAATGAGGTTTACGTGTATGACTGTTTTCAAGTACCTCACCATACACTGATACAGGCAGCCATACTCAGACTTCAGAGGAACTGACTGATGAGCTTAATACCACACGTGGGATGGGATAGCCTAGTGGTCAGAACATTGCGCTGGCAATTTAACAACCTGAGTTCGATTCCTGGTCGAGGGGATTTTTCTCCTGGAGTTAACATCAGTGTTGACTCCACTCTCCCCAAAAGTCCTTCGGATGAGACTGTAAACCAAGGCCCCGTGTGCAAACGCACGCAGAACATCTTGCGCACATGTTAAACCCTGTTCCGCTTTTCATAAGAGTAGGCCATTGTGTGCCGGTGGGAACAGTGACATTTACAAAACTGCAATCACACAGGGACTGGATGTAACAAAGCACATGAGTGCTTATCCCATTATCCTTAAAGTTAAAGTCTGGTCCCGAGCCTAAGGCTCATCAGGCCGGTGCTTATCCCGGTTTCTGTGGCGTTAAGCGACTGAGAGTCATAGACTCCCCCCTGGATAGGACGCCAGTCTATCGCAGGGTTAACCCCCAACACAAGGTTGGTACCCCTTTTACACCTAGGTGGGGTGAGAAAATAGCCGTAAAGTGCCTTTTCCAAGGCACAACGCCATAGCCGAAAGCTGGGATCGAACCCGCAACCTTTAGATTACGAGTCTAACGCCCTAACCACTAGACTACAGCAGCGGCTCCCATTATCCTTGATATTATAAAGAATTTTATAATAAAAATAAATAAGTAAAAATAAAACTGTCCCCAGGTAGCGAAGGTGCTGAAGGAACTGGTGCTGAAGGCTGACGGCATCCAGAAAATCATGGACATCTTCACCTCCCAGATGGACCTGGCCAACAGCGCTGAGGAGGCAGACCGCAAACAGTCCGACCTGCTCATGAGAACACCCACGTTCGCATGCTGCATGGGACGGCACTGGTGAGGATTTATGGGGGGTGGGGGGGAAGGGGGGGGGGGGGGGGGTTGTTGTGTGTTGAGGGGTTTGTGTGTGTGTGTTGAAGAATGTTGTGGGTTTGTTGAGCTGTGTTGTTTGTGGGTGGGTGAGAATGGGGGGGGGGGGTGTTATGTGGTGTGTGTGTTTATTTGATTTGCCTATCTCAGTCTTCCTATCATTTTTGTTTGTGATCATTGAATTAATAAATAGGTGCACAAGATAGACAACATATATATATATATTTATTATATGATAATATTTTCATAAAATAGTAATATAATTTATATTTCATATATATATATGATCCCTCTTCACCCTTGCTCTGTGTGTTCCAGAAACGGGATTACCTGGTGGACTTGGGTAGCACCAATTTCCGCTTGGTGGATCAAGCTGCGTAGGGCGTGGCGGAAAACAGAGGTAGACTACACCATTCTGACGCGTTCTAGTTGCAGTGGTGGGTGAGTTATCCCTTATTTATACTTATCAGTGTGAAAGGAGGTGGCCATTTTGATTGATTGAGTTGTAATGATTGATTGATGTGATGATTGATTGATTGATGTTGATGATTTATTAATCTGGTGGGAAGTGGCAGGTTGATTGATTGATTTATCATTTATTTTTATTGATTTATTTATTTTATAACTTGATGGGAATGTGGCATGGTTGTTTATTTATTTATTATTTATTTATTGGTATTGAACTCTGATGGGAAGGTGGCATGTTGATTTATTTATTAATTATTTAATTTAGTCTTTCATAAACTCTGAAGGGAAGGTGGCAGGTAGATTCTTTTATTTTTTTATATTTTATTTTATGTATTTATTTACTTATTCCAATATATTTTTATTAGTGTGGAGGGAAGGTGGCAGGATTGATTGATTGATTTATTTTCAAGTCATGTCAAATGCTCTTTTAATTATTCCCTGTTAGGCAATTACTAAAGTATTTTTATTACTTTCTTGTTTTTCTTTTTTGTATTATTTATTTATTTATTTATTTATTTATTATAACTCTGAGTGGGAAGGTGGCAGGTTGATTTTTTTTTTATCATATTTTATTTTATGTATTATTTATTTATTCATTTATTTATTTATTTTTTATTTATTCAATTTATTTATTCCTTTTACTGAGGTAATGGGAATAACCACTCATGTCGCTTTTTTACATCCAGTCCCCATGTGTATGCAGTTTTGTAAATCTTGTCATCTGTTCCCCTGGCAACAAGGCCACATATCTTTAGATAAAGGAAAAGGATTTAAATATGTGCAAGATTCTGTGTGCATATGACACAGGCATTGGTTTATATTCATACTGAAGGACTTTTGGGGGGAGTGGAGTCAGCACTAATGTTAATGTGTCTGTGTGTGTGTGTGTTTGTGCATATGTGAGTATGTGTGGTGTGTGTGTGTGTGTGTGTGTGTGTGTGTGTGTGTGTGTGTTTGTGCATATGTGAGTATGTGTGGCGTGTGTGCGTGCGCGCATGCGTGTTTGTCTGTGTGTGTCTGTGTCTGTGTACGTTTACCAGTGAGTATGTGTTTGTGTATGCATACTTCATTTTTGACATGTGCATTGAGATTTACACACACTGGGATAATAATATCAAGTCTTTTTCATGTCTTTTTGTCACCAGGTGTTCGATTTCATTGCGAGTAAGATCTACGAGTTTTTCGAGAAATATAATCTGACCAGCCACAGTGAGGTTCTGCCACTGGGTAAGTTCAGCATTATTTTGTTGTTGTTGTTGTTGTTGTTGTTGTTGTTCCTTGGGAGTTATATACTACTGTTTGTTGTTACAGGGTTGACCTTTTCCTCCCAGTTGTCTATGTACATTTATTAGTGTTGTTACAGGTGTGGCATTGTTGTTTAAATATTTATAGTATTGTTTTATGCTGCATTGTAAAATTGTTGATACTGTTTGTTGTTACAGGGTAAACATTTGTTTGTACTGTTTGTTGTTACAGGGTAAAATTGTTGATACTGTTTGTTGTCACAGTGTAAAATTGTTCATATTGCTACAGTGTAAAATTGTTGATACTGTTTGTAGTTACAGTGTAAAATTGTTCATATTGCTACAGTGTAAAATTGTTGATACTGTTTGTAGTTACAGTGTAAAATTGTTCATATTGCTACAGTGTAAAATTGTTGATACTGTTTGTAGTTACAGGGTAAAATTGTTCATATTGCTACAGTGTAAAATTGTTGACAGGTTGTTGGATTGTTTATACAAGTTCATGTAAAGACTATTAATAATTGTGAAGGCAATTCGTTGTACTTTGTATTTTTCTTATTTGCTTTCATTTGAATTATGAGTCATATTTCATTTATTTATTTAAAACCCGTTCACCTTGGGGAAGAGTAGGGCCTATTGTTTTGTTCCTATTATTTATGTATAATTTATTATAACTTTATTTATTTATTTTTTAGTTGTTCAGTTTTTATCCTTATACTGAGAAGGAAATAGGCATCTGGGCTTTTGTTATCTTGTCCCTGGTTGCAGTTTGAAATTGTCATCTGTATGGCACACAATGGCCTCTTTAGAAATGCTTACAGGAATAGGATTTAACAATTCCATGATTTGTTTTTGCATTCGTAAAGGTTTATACTGTTTGTTGTTAAATAAAATCTTATTGAAGGACTTTTGCAAGTAAAATTGTTGATCTGTCATGTTAATGGTATGTGTGTTTGTTCTGTTGTTCATGTGGTAAAGTGTGTGTGTACTGTGTGTTGTTCGAGGTAATTGAGTTTGTCTATTTGTTTGTGTAATGTGTTGTTACGTTTGTGTTATGGTAATTGTTCATATTGTTTGGGAATCATTGGATTTACAATGGGGATATAATCATGTTTTTTACATGGTAATTTGTTCAAGTGTTCCATGAAAATTGTTAGTAATGTTTGTTGTTTTGGGAAAAATTTATATTGCCACAGTGTGAAGATTGTCTACTGTTTTTGTACAGCATAAAATTTTGTTGATTGTTTGTTGTTGTCCTTGGGAATAAATTTCATTGTTTGTTGTTAAAAAACTTGTTCTCAATGTTTCTTACAGTTAAATTTTGATTAGGTGTAGGTACTGAATAGTCTACAGCAAACTTGATTCAGGTGCATTTTAATTACTGTTGGTTGTAGTGAGAGGTGCAAATTTGGTTGATCCCAAGTGTAAAGTTGGGGAACTTGTTACACAGTAAAAATTGTCTTATGGGTACTGGCATGTTAGTTTTTATTTATTGTGTTTGTTGTACTAAAAAAAATTGTTGAATACTGTTTTGTTTACAAAATAAAATTTTGTATGTTTGTTGTTACAGGGTAAAAATTGTTTGATATTTTGTTTTCGGTTGTAAAAAAATTGTTCCTAGTTGTTAAAGTAAAAATTGTTGATATTGTTTTTGTTACAAAAAAATTTTGCTTTGTCTGTGTTAAAATTTTATAAATGTTTGTTATACAGGTAAATTGTTCATAAATATTGTTTATTTTAAATTGTTTACAAATTAAATTGTTAATGCTAAAATTGTTGAAAATAAATTGTTGTCATTACTGATTAGTTAAAATTTTAAATTGTTGTTACATTTTGTTGTTGATACGTTTGTAGCAGTGTGTTCACATCTCCTTCCCCTCCAAGCAGAAGGCTTCAACAGTCCATTCTGCTGACGTGGACAAAAACTTCATGCCCCGATGGTGTGGGTTCAGATCCCGTCAAACTTCTAGAGGAGGCGCTTCAACGACACAAACTGGTGGTTGGTGGGGGATGTAATGTGTGGGGGTGGGGGGGTGTGGTGTGTTGTTGGGGGGGGGGGGGTGTGTGTAGTGTGTTTGTGGGGTGGGGTGTGGAGGGTGGTGGGTGTGTGTGTGTGTGTGGTGTTTGTGTAATGTGTGTCGGTGTGTGTGGTGTGTGTGTGTTGTGATTGTTTGTGTCTATTGAAGGGTGGTGGGTGTGTGTGACAAGGATGATGTGTTGTGTCATTTGTGGTGGTGATTGTTATGGTGCGCTGGTGTATTGTGTCATTTGAGGGGGCGGATGTGGGTATGTATTGTGTTTAGGGAAAATTGATGTGGTGGCTGTATGTATGACAATAGTAATGATTGTGTCCATATTGCAGCGGTGGTGTTTGGTGCATTGCATACAATTATTTGTGTTTTTATGAACTTGAAATGAAATAAGATAATAATATTGTGGTCATATTCAGGCAGACAAGATTGACGTGGTAGCTGTGATGAGTGACACCACCAGTACACTGCTGGCAGGGAACTACATCGACAAGAAGGCGCACATCGGTGTGATCCTAGGTAAACAGACCTTTTTTTTTCCCATTTTTCACTCTCTAATGATAGTGAACACACTCAAAAAGAAATATGGACAAGAAATGACAAATTGCTTTATGTTGATGTCGTTTTAGGTCATCACTGGAATTTTTTTTCCATTTTTGCTGTCATATATTAAAACACAAAAATGAATAAAATCCTATTCAGTCGTTTAAGAAGGAAAGGGGGCCTAACGAGTAACTTTGAGGTTCTGGGTTCAGTTCCCAGCCTTGCTCTTTCTTTCCAGATTGATAAAAAAAATTGAACTGAATGTCAAAGTCCATCGGATGAAACTGTAATTACCCAGGCCCCCTGTGCGATTTGTATGCAGAACATCTTGCACACAATGTTAAAAAACTGTTCCACCTTTCAGAAGAGTAGGCAGTTTTGGAATGGTAGGAATGGATGACATCATCTTAAAAATATATGCACACAGGTGTGTGTGTAGACACCTTCCTCGAAGTTGGAATGTGGCTGCCTAAAAGGGGGGGGGGGGGGGGGGGTGGTGGGGGGGGGGGGGGGGGATGATCACAGAAGCAGAAATCTCACCATTGGGGAACCTGGGAGCTTGAGCTAAGGAATAAAAAAAGAATCAATGAAAAAAATCATTCATTTCAAGGGGTATTCCTTTTGTTGTCATTGTGGTTGACGCGAGTTGGTGTCTGTCTGTCTGTCGTGTGTCAGGCACAGGATCTAATGCTGGCCTTTGTGGAGCATCTCCATAACCTGAAGAAATGGACAGGTGACTCTAAGGACCCAAACAGGTACCTGATGACGTATTTGTCTGTCTTATCTGATTGTCTGTCTGCCTGCCTACCTGTCTGTTTGCAGAAAGAATCAAGAATCAGAAATTATTTATTGCCATAAAAGTCACATGGACTTATTGACACAAAAAATGAAACTCTACATAATTCATCAATACAGCATAATTATTATACCTCCTCTATGACTGTATGTACTGAAGCCAAGGCGCATGAACAGTCACCCTTTCAAGAGATAACCATGTTCAACGCAGCTTAACTGAAGCTTGGGGAGAGCGAAATGCTCTGACCACTGAGCTGTCCTGTCCCAATGACCAGACAGATGGCTGAATATCTGACCAGACAGATGGACTGAATACTGACCAGACAGATGCTGATAACTGACCAGACAGATGACTGAATAACTGACCAGACAGATGACTGATAACTGACCAGACAGATGACTGGATAACTGACCAGACAGATGAGCTGATAACTGACCATACAGATGACTGGATAACTGACCAGACAGATGACTGGATAACTGACCAGACAGATGGCTGAATAACTGACTGAATAACAGACCAGACAGATGACTGATACTGAAATAACAGACCAGACAGATGACTGGATAACTGACTGATAACTGACCAGACAGATGACTGGATAACTGACTGGATAACTGACCAGACAGATGACTGGATAACTGACTAAATAACAAACCAGACAGATGACTGACTGAATAACTGATCAGACAGATGACTGACTGAATAACTGACCAGACAGATGACTGATTGAATAACTGACCAGACAGATGACTGGATAACTGACCAGACAGATGACTGAATAACTGACCAGATAGATGACTGAATAACTGACCAGACAAATGACTGGATAACTGACCAGACAGATGAATGACTAACTGACTGAATAACTTACCAGACAGATGACTGAATAACTGACTGAAAAACTGACTGGATAACTGACCAGACAGATGACTGAATAACTGACTGGATAACTGACTGGATAACTGACCAGACAGATGGCTGAATAACTAAATGACCAGACAGATGACTGGATAACTGACTGGATAACTGACTGGATAACTGACCAGACAGGTGGCTGACAGACTAACTGAGTGGAGGGGGTGTGGCAGGTGATCGTCAACGTGGAATGGGGAGCGGCAGGGGACGGAGGGTGTCTGGATTTCTATCGCACGCAGTACGAACAGGACGTGAACAAGCATTCCAACCACCCGGGCTCTTTCACGTGAGTCATAGTGGTGGGGGTGGACATGGCCTGAGTGAATGAATGAATGAGTGAACAGATGTGTGATTTATAGTAGTAGTAGTAGGCACCCATCAGTCTCAGAAGACTATGGAGTCGTGCTCTTGTCTTTAGAGCAGAGCGCAAAGCCTGGGTAAGTAAGTATGGAGGGCAAGCTGTTACCCATGTAGCAGACCCCCCCTCTCCACACCACTGGAATGATCCATTGGAAAGGCAATGACCTATACGAATGGTTCAAGTGCTGTCCAGTGTTGATTTATAGAGTGTATAAAAATGTTGTGGTATGTGTGATGACAGTGCTTGGAGAGAGGGCGTTTTGAGAGAGAGGTGATGTGTGCAATGTCGGAGGGAAAGCGGGGAGGGAGGGGTAATGGTGTTTTGAAGTGAGTTTATGTGTGTGTGTGTGTGTGTGTGTGTGTGTGTGTGTGTGTGTGTGTGTGTGGTGTACATGTGTGAATGTGTGTGTGTCAAAGTCAAAATCAAGTCAAATTTTTCTTTCCAGATGGTACATTAAATAAGCATTGGTTTGCTTTTTTTCATCAAGCCATCTATCTAGAAGAAAAAACAAAAGAGAAAAAAAAAAATTTCACCAATGTATGTGTGTGTGTGTGCATGCATGCCTGCATATGTACACACATACATACATGCATATTTCATGTGTGTTCAGGTTTGAGAAGTCGTTCAGCGGTCTGTACCTGGGGGAGCTGGTTCGCCTGGTGCTGGTTCAGCTGTGCAAGGACGGGGCCCTGTTCAACGGTCACCTGCCCCCCGCCCTCAACACTCACAACGCCCTCACCACCTCCCACGTCACCCTCATTGAGTGGTCAGTCTGTTGTGGTGTTCACGGTGTGATGCAGTTGTAGTAGTGCTGCTTGTGTTGTTTGTGTTGAGTTGTGTTATGTTGTATTGTTGTTGTGTTGTGTTGTGTTGTGTTGTGTTTATTGTATGGTGTTGTGTTGTGTTATATTGTATGGTATTGTCTTGTGTTATATTGTGTGGTATTGTGTTTTTTGTATTATATTGTACAGTATTGTATTGTGGTTTATATTGTACAGTATTTTGTTGTGTTACATTGTATGGTATTGTGTTGTGCTGTATTGTGTTGTATTGTACGGTATCATATTGTTGTGCTTTATTGTGTTATGTTTTACGGTATTGTGTTGTGCTGTATTGTATTTATATACTCGTGTTTTTTGGGTTGTTTTGTTTTGGTTTTTGTTCCTTGGCTATGCAAAACTTAGCAATGCTGAGATTTTGCATATGTAACAGGGGGGGTGGGGGGGTTGCCTACCATGAAAGTAGCTGCATTCCATCTTCGTGAATTACAGGATCTTTGACATGCATATTTTGATGTTATACATGTGCGTATACATGGAAGGCAATTAAAGCACTGGCAGTTCTGCGCTTGAAGTTGACATGGGAGATCGTGAAAATCCCCCACCTGTAATTCACCAAATGCCTCCGAGGTTTGAACCCACAACTTCATGGATCCATAGGATTGAAGGGGAACAGTCTTAACCACTCGGCTATGGCATCAGTCATACTCCACTTAATGCCCCAACAGATTTGTATGTCTGTGTGAAATTCAGGCTGCCGTTACAGGGTAGAGGTGGATCGGTGGTCTAGAGGGTAACGCACCTGTCTAGAAAGCGAAAAGTCCAGGTCGAAGTGTGCAGTGGTTCGAATCCGTTAGGGCCCAAAACTTTTCCGCTATCCATTATACCATGAGTGGTAGTCTGGGTGCTAGTCTTTTGGAAGAGACAATAAATCGAGGTCTTGTGTGTTACACATAATTATTTAGCGCAGGTAAAAGAACCCACGGCAACAAGAGAGTTGTCCCTGGCAAACTTCTGTAGAAAAAAAGCTACTCTGATAGGAAAACAAAATACAGTTGCAGACAGAAAAAAGAAAAAAAAAAAGGGCCATGCTACTCTTATGGTGACGCGCTCTATGTGTGGTCACTGCGCGACAGAAAACTACTGTGTGTAAATCCCGGCAAATCCCGGTTCGGGATTCAGGGTAGGAAATGATTAATCCCGGCAAATCCCAGTTCAAGACTAAGAGGGTTAAGACATTCTGCATGTGTTAATACATCACTATTAACACATGCAGAAGAACTCGGTTTACAGTCTCATCCAAAAGACTGACAGTTGGCTGATGAGGTGAGGTGATTGCTGTGTTGTGCAGTGATGAAGGCAGCAGCTCTCAGAAGACGTGGCAGGTGCTGCAGGAGTTTGTGACGGCACCTGCCCAGCTGACGGAGACTGACGTGGCCATTGTCAGAGAGGTGGCCGCCATGATCAGTCAGAGGGCCGCCTACATCGTCGGTGCCGGTCAGTCCTGATGTCATTTCTGTGTGTGTGTGTGTGTGTGTAGTGTGTGTGTGTTGTGTGTGTGTGTGTGTGTGTGTGTGTGTGTGTGTGTGTGTGTGTGTGTGTATGAGAGAGAAAAAGAGAGAGAGAGAGTGTGTGTGTGTGTGTGTGTGTGTGTGTTTTGTGAGAGTGAGAGAGAGAGAGACAGACAGAGAAAGTGTGAGAGAGAGAGAGTGTGTGTGTGAGAGAGAGAGAGAGAGAGTGTGTGTATGTGTGTGTGAGAGAGAAAGAGACACAGGGAGAGAGAGAGAGAGAGAGAGAGAGAGAGAGAGGAGAGAGAGAGAGAGAGAGAGAGAGAGAGAGAGAGAGTGTGTGTGCATGTGTGTGTGCGCGTGTGTGCGCGTGTGTGCATGTGTGTGTGTGTGTGTGTGTGTGTGTGTGTGTGTGTGCGTGTGTGTGTGTGTGTGTGTGTGTTTGTGTATGTGTGTGTGATGTGTGTGTGTGTGTTGTTGTTCTTCAATTTAACGTCTGTTCACAATAAGTGATATTAGACGCAAAAAGGCAAACAATTCAGAAAAAAGGAATTGTCTAACAACTATAACCATAATACAATGAAGTAATTGAATTCACACATTAAGTAACTGTATAACTAATGTAACTACAACATATTAAAAAGGCATATAATACATTCCATGTGAAAAGAACAGGGGAGAAAAACAATGTCGAGAAATATACTATGGTGGGCAGAATGCCTTTGCTTAAAATCAATAAATGACATATTTACTTGCACTATAACAAATTACTGACACAACTCTCTTTCAATAGCATAGCAATTTCACATAGCAATTTACAATTATTCAACACTTTCTGCAAAGATCTCTCACGTATGGTGGGAAGGTACATTTTTAACACTTGACATTCCAAAAGAATATGAAAGTTTGAGATTGCCCCACCACACACACAATGCACATTTCTGGAAAATTTTGTTTGGAAAGCATTTAACTTCAATCTATTAATAAGACTTAGTACTGGCCTTTGGCAGGATATATTTAACCCGTAATGAGAAGAGAGAAAGAAATTTAATTCAAAAATAGAAGAGGTACCATAGGAATACCCCGCATCTTCTTGTTTTTTCCTTACATGTTTCCAGCAAGCACTGTGTGTGTGTGTGTGTGTGTGTGTGTGTGTGTGTGTGTGTGTGTGTGTGTGTGTGTGTGTGTGTTGAGGGTGTACATGTGTGTGTGTGTGTTTTGTTTGGGTTTTTTTATTTTCTTTTGGATTTTGAGAAAAATGGGTTAAGCACTCATGTGCTTTTTTATATCCAGTCCTTGTGTGTATGCAGTTTGTCATACACACACCCACCCCTATTTTTCTTTTTGACATCAAACATCTCTCTAATTCCTGGTTGCAGCCATAGCAGCCCTGGTGAACAGGACGGGGCTGGAGGAGGTGACAGTGGCCATTGATGGATCGCTGTATGAAAACCACCCCAAGTTCCATGACGCCATGATGCAGATTCTCAACAACTTCTGCAAAGCCAAGGTAAAGAACCAAAGTCCTTCACGCTACTTCCCCCCTTCCTATGGTGGATGCCTTGTTGTTGTGGTTAAATTAAAGTTCCAGTGGAGATTTTAGTATTTAGAAAAAAAAAAAGTATGTACTTAATTGTGTCGCTCCACCAGGACGTGAGTCACTTAGCACATTACCCAATTTTGCGCTAGGAGCCATTATAGGCAGGTGGGGGTCAAGTTGTCAATGTTGAGATTTTGATTGATTATTAAACTATGTCCGTTATCCTACCTTGTAGTGAAAGATCAAGGCATAATTTTTATTTCTTTTCCTTTTAATGTGTTTTGAAAATACCCTCATTCTGACAACCTGCTATATAATAAACTTGCCCATTTCTCATTTTGTTACATCCTGCAGTCTGTCATTTCAATTTGTAATAACTTTGCACAGAATTGTCCGATTTTCAATCTGTTTTTTTGTATTGAATAGCCTTTTTATTGCGGATTAATAACTTTTCAATAACTAAAAATTTACCTATAAGTGCGATGCGACTCCTTAAATGGTGGAGTGTCTCAATTGGTGTTTACATATGTACTTAATTGGTGTTTATATATGTAATTAATTGGTGTTTATATATGTACTTAATTGGTGTTTTCATATGTACTTAATTGGTGTTTATATATGTACTTAATTGGTGTTTATATATATTTAATTGGTGTTTTCATATTACTTAATTGGTGTTTATATGCACTTAATGGTGTTATACTCAAGTATGTCAGAAACGTTTTCATTGGTCGACCAGGTGAAACTGATCCTGGTGAAAGACGGCAGTGGATTGGGCGCAGCCTTTGGGGCGGTGGCAGCAAGACGTCAAGCAGCCCTTCAGCTTCGCTGTTCGTGAGGACCACACCCCTAGGGGACTGATGATGGAGATTGTCTGGATGCTCTGCTACTGCTGTTGTTAGTGACCTTAAGGCTTTGTCTGATTTTTTTTTTGCCTTTAAGATTAGAGGTATATAGAGTTTATCAAGCTCAACTATATGCTGTGGCCATGTATACCATTATGTTACTTGGAACTTTTTGGTTTGGTTTCATTTTGTGTTTTGTTGTTGTTGTTGTCATCGTTGGTTGTTGTCTAGAGTGGTGTAAAGACTACAGGGGTGATTCTTTTTGTTGTGTTGTTGTTGGTTGTTGTTTGTCATTGGTTGTTGATACAGGGGTGATTCTTTTTGTTGTTGTTTGTTGTCTTGGTTGTTGACAACATGTATGATTCTTTTTTGGGTTGGTTTTTTTTTCAGTCCTGTGACTTGTTTAGCAGTAATATGTAGACAGGGGTGGACTTCTTCTTCTTCATCTTCTTCTTTGTCGAGCGCTCAGACAGCAACTATTGTTGTCCGTCATACGAGCAAAAATGCCTTGTGCTAAGCACCTGACAAGTCAGGTTATAAAGCACATCTGACTTCAACATAGCAGAGAATTGTTATCTTTTAAGTCCTTCTGGAAAAAAAGGCAGGAGAATGGACCAAGAAGGCAGAAAACAGACAAGAAGGATGTGACCGGAAAACGAGGAACAACGTAGAGACAAAAAGAGGGGATAGAAAAGAGGGAATTCGTAGCACAGAACTTCCAGAAGGTGGGGATGATATTTATACTGACAAACTGTCGGCATCCCTACAGGAGGAGTATTTATATCAGCACAATATTTGTCATGTAGGTCACACAGTGTGAAGTTACTTATCATGTCAGTTCTTTGGTGGTGTGAAAAATGGTGACAGAATTGTAGGTGACTTTCTTTGTATTGAACACAGTGCCATATTTTGTTTTTGTTTTTTGAAAACTGTAAGCTCAGCTTCTTGAGCAGCTAATTTCTGAAATTTAATTTTTCTGACTTGTTTATTGAAACTGCTATTTTTCGGAGATGAGACCAGAGTAATATAGTTTTCAAGGGTGGTGTTAGATGCTGTGCTGTGTTGTAAACTTTCATACTGGAGACAACGCACCCAGCACGCAAGCTTGGGTTGCGGCCTTCTCGGCAAGCAAGCGATATGATCTGGGTTTGTCGTGTTACGGAAATCATTACAAATCAATAGAACGAAATCGAGGTCGAGCGATTTACAACATGCTGATTGTGATTTTACAGTCATTATCATTGACTGGTATTATTGTTTGTATGCCTTTGGTTTCTGAATGTTCAGGTATTAAACTAAAGAAACAAAGGAAAAAAAAATGGAATGTGTTTCTGAATTTTCCGGGATTGATATAAAAATTTTAAAAAATAAAGGAATCATAACAGTGTTTTGAACAGATGACAAGATTGACAAAACTGCATACACACAGGGACTGGAGTCCGAGTGGATGTAAAAAATCACACGAGTGCTTATTCCATTATCCTTGAAATAGAAGATTTTAAAAAATAAAAATAATTTTTTTTTTTTAAAAGACACGAAAGGATGTTACGATAAAGCTAAAACGTCAAGTTATTAAAAGCAGGGGGGAAGGGAGGGAGTGGTAGGCTCAGTCGACTCATTTTGATCTCCACTTACATGTGTTATAGTAACCGAGTTATTCTTGTAAAAACTCCCCAGTTTATAAGTGAAGAATTATACTTACAGCTCCTATGTGCCTGATAGCTACTTGTTACTGGAGAGTGCCTCTTTTGTGGTCTCTTGTAGATAAACGCAACACATTTTCATTTTAAATCTCTGATATTTTTGTGGTTTTCTTTGGTGGTGGTAGTGGTGATCATTTCTTTGTTGTTCTATTGTTGTTTTTTGGGGGTTGATTGGGTTTTTGGTGGTTGTTGTTTTGTTAGGGTTTGTTGTTGTTTTGGGGGGGGGGGGTTTGGGGGGTATACTGGGGGCTTTTTGTTCTGTTGTTTGGATTTAAGGTGGGGGGTTTGTTTTAGTTTGTTGGGGGGGTGTGGTGGGGGGGGGGTTGGGGGGGGGTAGGGGATGTCACAGTTTTGGGATGGCTTTGATACAAACATGACTGAAAATTGTGCTGGTTTTTCTCCACACTGACAATTGTTGATGCAATTTGTGTGCGTGTTTGGGTCATTTTTTTTCTTTTTTCTACATGTCCTAGTTGACAGCAGGGATTACTCAGGTTGTATTTTGTTGACAGGTGCATTTTTCCTGTTCATAGGTCATCTTTTGAAGGGATAAATGGTGTGTATTTAGGATGGTAAATAAAATGTGTACATGTAGGGTCATGGCTTTGGGGTTTGTTTAGTTTTGATCTTTTTTTGTGTGTGTTTAGTTAGGAAGGGGGGGTATTATGTTTGTTATTCTTTTCTTTTCTTTTTTTTGGTGGGGGGGGGGGGGGGGGGGATGAATGGAATTGTACCTACAGTTCATTTATGACTTTTTTTTTGCCAGGAAAAAATATATGTATGTTAATAATAATTGTTGGATGTATGTGTGTCAATATTTGCAACTATTTGAGGACGGAGATGGGAGGGAATGAGATTTCAACCTATGTACGCAACAACCTTAATCTTTATGTATGCAAGAGTGGTTATGTTTCATCGTCATAGATGGAAAGTTAAGTTGGTAAACAATAAGAGCTGTATAGAGAAGCACAGCATACAGTCTCTGTTGTTGACTACTGTAGGAATATAGATCTTTTGCTTGTTAGATTTTGTGATGATGATAGACAGACCACAGGGGTGCCTTTCCCTTTGGTATTGGACATAAACTTCTGTTCAGTAAACAATACACACACCACAATGTTGAGGTGGGGAGACGTGGTGGTGTCGTGTGTGTGTATGAATTCAAAGTCACGTCATTTTTTTGTTGTTGGGTGACGTGTGCTGTGTGAATGATTCAAAGGCACGTCATTTTTTTGTCTTGGATGTCATGTGCTGTATGGAGATTCAAAAGACATATATTTCTTTGTCTTTCAGTGTACAGAACACTTCTTGTTCTGTGGCTGGAAAAGGTCACTTTCTGCATGTTCCTTGCTATTTAATTTTTCCCCTTTCTTTCTGGCCTGGGTGTGGTGAACACAATGTCACAGCACATCATCTCGCACAGACATGTTACATACAACCCTTCATCTTTCCATAGATGAGCAGGCTGCTCTGCTTGTTGTGGTCAGTGGTAAGGGTGACACATACCCAGCATGCAGCCTGCTACCTGGAGAGGATGAGCTCCACCAGATGAAGATTCCCTGAGGTATGCTGTCTGAAAACTTCAGTGCAGCACCCCACAACTCCTCAGGGAGTTTGGGTAGTCAGAGCACCCCCCCCAAATCACAAGCTTTTATGTTCAGGTTATGAAGCTGTCTCTGTTGTGTACTCGGCCTTGCATGTTCATACCGTATACTACACGTTTATTCCTCACACAATATTCATACCACGCACACAAAGCATTCATTCCACACAATGTTCATACCACACACACAAGCACGTTCATTCCACACAATGTTCACACCACACACTAAACTGTTCATACCACACACACTACACATTCATACTACACACCTACACATTCTTCACTGCCTGTCTTACTATACCAGGTAAATTTAATCACAAACTATAACGGATTCATGAAATATGTTTCTTTCAAAATGGGGGCAGGAGGCTAGTGGTTAGAGCACTACATTTGTATTATGATGGCCTGGGTTCAAGGCGCCTGTTCTGGGGATATTTTCCGTGGTGGAGTTAATATCAATACCAACTCCACTCCCCCAAAAGTCCTGTGGGTGAAACTATAAACTGAGGTCCCGTGTGCAAACGCACGCAGAACAGCTAGCAAACGCTTTTTAAAAATTTAACCCTGTTCCGTGTTTCAAAAGAGTAGGCTGTTTAGTGCCAGTAAAAATGGATGACAAAATCTTTTAAATGCAGATACACAGATGTGTTTAGACACCACTCATGAAGTTGGAATGTGGCCGTTTCAATGGTGGGTAAATGGTCACATAAGCAAAATCTCACCATTGGTTTAATGTACCTCAGAACCTAGCCAAGGCAGAAACAACAACAACAACAACACAAAAAAAGACAACGTGGAATCAGTAACAATCCGAACAAAACGCAAACAAAAGGTACTGATCTGCGCATATGGTTTTATTGAACAGTACAGAAACATTCAAACCCCTACTTCAGCAAACACACACAACCAAATGACGGCATTCTTTTTTTTCACACAATGTATTCATTACACACAGGGATCCAAAGCCATTTTTGTTCTCATCCTCGTTCTAGAGTTCCTAGTTGTGGACCTGGCCTTTTTCATCACACATCCATTAGCCCTGGAGATGGCAGGACTTGCCTTGCCACCACACACTGCCTGAAAATGAAATCTTCAGTGCAGTGCCTCAGGGAATTGGTTGGGGACGCAGTCAAGACTCAGCCTGGCCCATGTGGTCAGTACAAAACACACTGCCATTGCAGCTCTAGGGGTTCAACACAGATGCAAATGATGCTTCTGTCAACCAGTGCAATTATTCACAACAGCAGCTTATCTTTTGCCAGAATGAATGACTTGGTAAAGTTTTAAGAACGCCAACCGTGACAATGTTACAAGTCTGAGATTCGACTACTTTTTTTTTTTTTTTTTTTTTACGAAAGAAAGAATTTAAAAATTGTAGAAAAACTATCATCAAGTTTGATGCAAAAAAAATCTACACATCATAAAAAAAAAACTCAAAAGGGATCAAATGCTTGAAAAGGACTAGCCCAACCTAAAACTGCAATCGTATTAAATATAGTGATTATCACATGGACAAAAGCTTGTATGGGGGGGGGGGGGGGGAGTAAACCTTACTGAAATATTCCACATTTAACATGAAGAAAACTAAAAGATGCTCAGCAAATTTTTTATTGCTTAGTAACTCTTTAACTGTCCATAACCAATGACCTTGGATCTTAACAACATGAAAAAAACATAATTCAAGTACGGAATAAACACAACCATGTATACACACATTTAGAGAGGCACGTTCACCAGTCACAAAATACAGGCCCGTTCTCTCTGATCCGTACTGATCACACAACCGAACCGAACAGTGAACAGAACACAAAATTGCAACTTTCCTTATAACAACCCAATCATATGAGACAGACTATAAATCCAAAGGCATACAATCAAAAGAGACAGACTATAAATCCAAAGGCATACAATTCATATCACTGCGGTACATCGTGATATGAAAATACAGACACATATTCAAAGACATTGCCCAATGCATCGACAAAAAAAAAAAAAAAAAAAAAAAAACGCACAAAGGGTGATACGGTCAGTGTTAGAACAATCAAAAGTGTGTGATGGGGCTGTCGGCGGTGTGGCTCCTGACAGCTGGTACATGGGCTCTCTCGGTGTGGGCAGGGGCTGGTATATCTGGCGTGAACATGCTCCCCACCCTCCTCCACTGCAATCTGCACACACACACACACACACCATGAAATGAAAGATACTACTCAAAACACACCACACACACACACACACATGAAATGAAAGATACTGCTCAAACACACACACCATGAAATGAAAGATACTGCTCAAAACACACACACCATGAAATGAAGATACTGCTCAAAACACACACACATGAATGAAAGATACTGCTCAAAACACCACACCATGAATGAAAGATACTGCTCAAAACACACAACCATGAATGAAAGATACTGCTCAAAACACACACACAATGAAATGAAAGATACTGCTCAAAACACACACACCCATGAAATGAAAGATACTGCTCAAAACACACACACCATGAAATGAGGATACTGCTCAAACACACACACAATGAAATGAAGGATATTGCTCAAAACACACACACCATGAAATGAAAGATACTGCTCAAAACACACACACACATGAAATGAAGGATATTGCTCAAAACACACACACAATGAAATGAAGGATATTGCTCAAAACACACACACACACATGAAATGAAGGATACTGCTCAAAACACACACAATGAAATGAAGGATATTGCTCAAAACACACACACACACACACAATGAAATGAAGGACATGCTCAAAACACACACACACAATGAATAAAGGATACTGAATCACACACACACACACACACACAACACACACACAAACACACAAATGAAATGAAGGACACTGCTCAAAACACACACACACACACACACAATGAAATAAAGGATACTAATACACACACACACACACACACACACAAACACACACACAAACACACAAATGAAATAAAGGATACTGCTTAAAAACACACACACACACACACACACTGAAATCAAGGATACTAGTGTTTTTTTCACTACTCAAAACACACAAACCACACGGAAATGAAGGATATTGTTCAACAAACACACACTCATTTGAAACTTGATCAAGAGGAATTTTTCCTCTAAAGTTAACTAACATCAGAGCTGACTCCACTCCCCCCAACAACGCGATGCTGCCCTGGGTTGACCCTTATGCCATGGGGACTAGGGCGTTGATACAATGACAGACAGTAGTTGAGTTGGTTTTATACCCCGTTTTAATCTGTAAAAGTGTAAGTTTTATTCTGAGATTAAAATTCTACGAGGTGACAGCCCCTGAAATGGCCTCTGTGGTCGGCAGGGCTATAAATTACCTCATGGATTGGATCCTTCAGATGAGACTATAAACCAAGGCCCCGCATGCAAACGCAGTCAAAACATCTTACACAAACGTTAAATCCAGTTTCGCTTTTGTAATAATAGGCCATTGTGTGCCGGTGGGAACAGATTGTGCCGGTGGGAACAGATGACAAGATTTACAAAACTGCATACACACGGGACTGGATGTAAAAAAGCACACGAGTGCTTTTTCCATTAAGGCATTATCCTCAATACAAAAGAATAAATAAAAATAATAATATTATTATTAATAATACAAGGAACTTATATAGCGCTATATCTTGCAAAAAAAACAAATCAAAGCGCTTGCATTCAACCTTTACAAGACACAAGCAATCAACAACACTAAATGAATGGATTGGTATGAACTTGGGGCTTACCTTCACAAAGTAGTTGGTGCCAGCCACAACCTGGCTGCTGAACTTCTTTGGGATGAAGATGGCGAACTTCTTCCCTGCCGCCTTCTCAATATCCTCCCTCAGCTGCACACACCACAACACACACAACCACACACATGAGTGCTTATTCCATTATCCTCGATATAAAAGAATAAAATAAAATATTTTAAATAAATAAATAAAATAAATAAAACACACGCACACACACCACACACGCACACACTCACACTCACTACAGCACTTTGTGGAATTCATGGCACACATAGTATCTGAGTATATAATGTTCACTATCAGTCGACTTTTTTGCATACTTGATAATATGTAATTTAATGATGCATGCATAGATCTAAATGCTGGACATATCACTGTAGTATCAGTATCACTATCAGTTATTGAAGTTAGTACATTCTACAACAGTAATGTGACAGTGAGTATCAGAGTATGTGTCACTGTCAGTCAATTTTGTTCCACATTTTTTTTATGAAATGCATGCATCTAAATGCTACTCATCTGGACACTATTCTAAAAAGTTCCATAGTGCCCAACAACGTTTCTCCCACAAAAGTGGAAAGCCATCGCCAGTAACTTCCACAAAACAGACCCATTTTAAACGATATGAAAAGTACACTAACAGTCTCTGAGTTTATTATTGGGGAGGGGGGGGGGGGGGGGTAGCCAGCTAAAAACTTTCCAGAGTGTTGTATGTTAGATTGCAAAGATAATGTATAAATCATGAAATTTTCATCATTGAATGGCCGTCAGTGTGTTTACTGACGTTAGACACAAAGTAGAAGAACGCTTTGAATTTGAGCCAGCCACCAAAGTAGGCCATGTATCAACACTATCACTCATTATGCAGAGTTATCACAGCCCTAGCGAGGTCACCCCAGAAGAGAGCCTACATTGTTTTCAGCTGATAAATCACCTCAGTCAGTCCTGAGTCACTCAGTCAGTGACACAGGTCTTCAGAACATCTTTGTCTATAACACATGTATACAATTTGGCACCTGACAATACTTCCTAATTATTACAAGTTACGAAAATTTCAATGGGCTTTTTTTTTTTAAGCTACTTGTTATGATGATAAAACTTTTAAAGTCCTCATCCAGAACTTGTGTGTTTTAGTTCTAGAGTCTGCAGTACAGGCTGTAAACACAGTTGATGCTGGGGGCAACAACGAAGTGAGAGGCTGTATGATCAGTGGCTTTCCCACTCATGGAATGCCACTTCACAGCTTAGTCTTTAGTTATGATCGACTATGACTCTCTGACTAGGAGGCTTGACTTGCACAGTCCTTATGTGTTGCAGCCCTTGGGGCTAGTTGGCCTTTGGAGAACACTCCAACGCTGACTGTCCTTATGCCCTCTTGGCGAGAGAGTGGGGGATGTATTGTGGGTAAGGCATCTCCACTATAATCAAATTTCTGTCCAATTTCCGAAACAGCAGCTGCCTCCTCTGCTGTTTTGGAGGTCATCGTCGAACACAATGGACAAACAACAAGCAAAAAGATGGTGGTGGTGGTGAGTCAATTGCACAAAGCAGTACAGACCACAGGTCTGAAGCCAGTAAGGGTCAGACTCACTTCCAACATGACTGATGCAATCAATCTTATCTTATTCATTAATATACTCAAGTTATTCATTTATTATCAATAACAATGATAACTTCTGGGGCCAGTAATATAAAGAAAGCCTGTTTTTAGTGTTTATGTAAAGAACAGCCAAATTAGATAATGAATGTAGGTTTGCCGACACATCCACAGGTTTAATGTCAATATACTATTTGTATTGCA
>CM060327.1:11594673-11604673 GCA_030674155.1 Stramonita haemastoma | reverse complement strand
ATGCGTACAGTCTGTTGCCGGTGTAAACTTTATGGCTAGCCTATAGCCTAGATGGATCGATGGTCTAGAGGTAGAGCACCTGATTAGAAAGCGAAAAGTCCTGTCCGGGGTCTGATCCCCGTTTGGGCCCAGAACTTTTCCCCCATCCATTAGACCATGAGTGGTGGTCTGGGTGCTAGTCTTTCGGATGAGATGATAAACCGAGGTCCGTGTGTTACCGGTTTGATTTGTTTTTACAAGATATAGCGCTATACAAATTCGATGTATTATTATTATTATTAATATTATTACACATAATTGTTTAGCGCACGTAAAAGAACCCATGGCAACACGAGAGTTGTCCCTGGCAAAATTCTGTTTTAAAAAAGCCACTCTGATAGGGAAACAAATACAGATGCAGACAGGAAAAGAAAAAATAGATCTATATAATGGGTGGCGCTGCTCTTGCGGCAACGCACTTTCCCCGAGGAGAGCAGCCAAATTTTACGCAGAGAAATCTACTGACTTGAAAGTGGTATAAATGAAGAAATCGATAAATAAATGATATAAATAAATAAATAAATAATGAATAAATGAATATACAACTTGTTTTCAATGGACAGGACGTCTGTCTCACCTTACCAGAATGAGAGGGGGGGGGGGGGGAGTACTGGGTGAGGCGATGTGGTGGGGTTGGGGGATGGGGAGGGGGTGACGACAGTAGGCCTACTTGTCTAGGCTGTTCTGTCGGCAAAGTGTTCTGTCCGGTGACTGTGCATCTGTCACCTCCGAGTGTGTCTCTTGTCCTGTCTTAGGCCTAGGTTAAATATGTCTGTCAATCTGTCAATCTGCCTGTCTGTCTGTTCGCCCTTGCCCTCACGTCTCTGTAGGCCTAGTGTTGAGACCTGTCTCAGCTGGTGAGAAAGGGATGTAGACAGTGCATAGCTGAGGTAGGCCTAGGTCTATTCTGTATCTTCTTCTGTTGCTGTCTCTACCGGCGGTTTACGGCTGTACAATTTGTTATCTTCAGAGGAAGAACGACACACAGGGCAATAGCCTAGTCGCACCTTCACAGACTAGACAGAAAGAAAGAAATACGTGGAAGAGATGGGAGAGGGAGGGGGTACACGTGGGTGAGGTGAAGGGGGAATGGGTGGGCGTTGGTGGGTTAAAATGAGTAACAGCTTGGTTGGTTTGGTTATATCAAAGTCCCAGCGGAGTTGTGCGATTCAGAGACTGTACCATCAACCCAACCACCACAATAACTGCGTACAAGGCGAAAGCTTCTCATCTCTGTTTGGAAGAGGAACGCTCAGCCTGGTTGCTGTCTGGGAGTTCGACGAAGAAGAAGAACAAAGAAACCGGACTTGACCTACAGTTGGTAGCCTAGGGGGGCCTAGGGTTATACGGGTTCCCCCACACTTACCACCACCATCCTTAGAGATGTGAAGTAATGCCAGACATTGGCTAGCTACTGGACGTGAGGGTGATGAAACATGCGACCTGTAGGCCTAGGCCAAAGATACTCAAATATCTTTGGCCTAGGCCTACTATACGTTACAATAGGTGATCCAGCATAGCCTAATACGGTAGTAGGAAAGCTACCCGGAAATTTCCGCTGCGGCTGTGATGAATCTTACAATCACAGGTAATTGACACGACCCAGTAGTAGGCCGTATACTGCAGAGAAAGCGAACTAAACCCTTTGTTGTTGTTGTAGCTCTGTGTGTGTGTGTGTGTGTGTGTGTGTGTGTGTGTGTGTGTGTGTGTGTGTGTGTGTGTGTGTGTGTGTTGTGTGTGTGTGTGAATGTGTGTGTGTGTGTGTGTGTGACTGTGTGTGTGTGTGTGTGTGTGTGTGTGTGTGTGTGTGTGTGTGTGTGTGTGTGTCTCTGTGTGTGTGTGTGTGTGTGTGTGACACAGCCTTTCTAACACAGTGTGTTGCATCGGGGTCAGCTCTGTTCCCTCAGTTGTACCCGTGTCTGACAACATGTTGTGTTGTTTTCTATGTGTTTGTTGTTGTTTTGTTTTGTTGTTTGGTTGTTGTTTTTCTTTTTCGTTCCTCGGCTAGAGCTCCGCGGTACACCAATGGTGACATGTTTGTGTATGTAACCACCCACCCCCAACACACACACACACATACGTCCTTCGGATGAGACTTTAAACCGAGGCCCCGTGTGCGAACGCACGCAGAACATCTTGCGCACACGTTAAATCCTGTTCCGCTTTTCGTAAGAGTAGGCCATCGTGTGCCGGTGGGAACAGATGACAATATTTACAAAACTGCATACACACGGGGACCGGATGAAAAAAAGCACATGATTGCTTATTCTGTTATCCTCGATATAAAAGAATAAATAAATAAATAAATAATACACACACACACACACACACACACACACACACACACACACACACACACACACACACACACACTCACACACACACACACACACACACACACACACACACACACACACACACACACACACACACACACACACACACACACATAGAGTCACACACACAAAGAAACACACACACGTTAAAATCCGTTCTCTTTTTGGAAGAATAGGCCATTATGTGTGCCTGTGGGAATAGATGACAGAATTTATTAAAAACTGCATGGACACACGCACTGGATGTAAAAAAAAAAAAAAAAAAAAAAAAAAAAGCACATGAGTGTTTATTCCATTATCCTCGAAATAAAAGAGTAAAAGAAAGAAAAGGAAGAACACAACACACACACACACACACACACACACCACACACACACACACACACACACACACACACACCCACACACACACACACACACACACACACACACACACACACACACACACACACACACACACACACACACACACACACAACACACCACGCACGCACGCACGCACGCACGCGACCACACACACACACACACACACACACACACACACACACACACACACACACAACGCACACACCACACACACACCACACACACACACACCATTAAAAATTTTAGGTAGCCACATTCTGACTTCTGGGATGCTGTCTAAACACGACATCTACCTGCATGGGCTTTTGAAATTTTGTTATCTGTTCGTACAGGCACAAAATGGCCTATTCTTTTGAAAGGCGGAATGGGTTTTTAACGTGTGCGCAAGATGTTCTGCATGTATTCGCACACGGGGCCTCAGTGTGTAGTCTCATCCGAAGGACTTTTGATTTCAGTTCGATTTTCTCGTCAATCTGGGAAGAAAGAAAAAGGCTGGGAGTCGAACCCAGAACTCTCGTTGTTTTATTTTCTGCTTCTTGGTTGATTCTCCTGCTTCTTTGTTTTCTTTTTTTTTTTAATTTAAATCAAAAGACTTCTATTTTTAATTTTCTCTCCCACGTCGAAGTCGAATGTGCTGGGCCTGACTTGTCAGGCGCTAAACAGCAAGCGCAACGCATTTGTGCTAAGATGACAGACAACAGCAGTTGCTGTTTGAGCTTTCGACGGCGACGAAGAAGAAGATCATTATTTTTATTATGTTACATTATCATTACACGGTGACCACTCCCTGTGGCGTTATTCCGATCTCTTTCTGAAGGGAGAGCAATGATTGTCTTCTCGGCTTCCGATCGCCACACGAGTTTCCGGCCTTCGTCTAGTGAGTCGCATTATCAGACTAATAATCCTCAGAAAATAAGCACCAGTGGTGGTTTTATTAGCAATCGCACTTTCTGATACAGCGAGTTTTTATCTTTTATTTTTGTACACTTTGCCCTCATTTCTGAGTTTGGAAGTAATATCTGATAACACGAAGTGGTGTGTGTGTGTGTGTGTGTGTGTGTGTGTGTGTGTGTGTGTGTGTGTGTGTGTGTGTGTGTGTGTGTGTGTGTGTGTGTGTGTGTGTGTGTGTGTTGGTCCAGCTTTCTGTGTGTGTGTGTGTGTGTGTGTGTGTGTGTGTGTGTGGTGTGTGTGGTGTGTGTGTGTGTGTGGGTGTGTGTGTGTGTGTGTGTGTGTGTGTGCTGCATGTGATGCTGGTGTCGTTGTGAGATATGTGTTTTGACCAGAGAGTGTGTCGTTGTCGTATAGCTGTGTATGTTGCACTTGTTGCTGCTATAAGTTGACCTGCCAACATGAAGACTTGGACCACACACATCTTATAAATAATGATTCCACAACCAAGAAAGATGACCACCACTATAAGACGACACACCTATAAAAGACTTGACCACACCACTATAAAAGACTTGACCACACCACTATAAAAGACTTGACCACACCACTATAAAAGACTTGACCACACCACTATAAAAGACTTGACCACACCACTATAAAAGACCCTTATTCTGATATCCCCTGCTGTCTCTCCGCTTGGTTGTAAACTGACAAAACAAGCGAACAACACACACAACAACAGCCCTGCTGTCTCAGAATTCTGTGCTGCCCAACACAGCGCTGTTTGACCACAGAGACAAGGTGACCTATTTCAATGTGGTGCTGAACCACACGTCTGTCTGTCTGTCTGTCTGTTCCTGTCTGTCGCCACGTTGTCTGTCTGTCTGTCTGCTTGATGTGGTGCTGATGTCATGTCATGGTCTATGTGCGCTGTATGTCATCTGTCTGTCTGCTGCTGCTGCTGTATGTCACATCTGTCTGTCTGCCGTCTGTCTTGTCTGTCGTCTGTCTGTCCGTCTGTCTGTCTACCCTGTCTGTCTGTCTGTCTGTCTTTTCTGTCTGTCTTCTGTCTGCTCCATGAATGGATGAATGGATAGGTAGTTTACTTCCACCGCCGCGCCGGCGCGCTGTGTGTGTGTGTGTGTGTGTGTGTGTGTGTGTGTGTGGTGGTGCGTGGTGTGTGCGTGGTGCGTGCTGTGTGATGAGTGTGTGTGTGTGTTTTTTTTTATTTATTTATTTATTTATTCTTTTATATCGAGGATTTAATGGAATCAGCACCCAAGTGCTTTTTTATTAATAAAATCAAGTCCCCGTGTGTATGACAGTTTTATAAATCTTGTCATCTGTGCTCATCTTGTTGTGTGTGTGCGTGCGCGCGCATGCATGCGTGCTGCGTGCGGCGCGCGCGAGCGCCTGTGTATATGTGTGCAGGCTGTAGCAGCTAAGGCCAGCAATGTTTAACATGGAAGGTGTCCTGCAATGGATGGAGCTGGTGGACCCAGTGAGGTACTCTGTGGTGCCCGGGCCTGTGCTCTATGCTCTCTCCGCTCTCTTCGGCCTCTTGGGTCTGCTGGGTAACGCCTTGCTCTACAGGCTTACCAGGCACCCCACGTTTAAGGTTCGGGGTTCGGGTCTGGTTTTATTTTGGTGAGGGGGGGGGGGGTGAGGGGTAGTGAGTGTGTGTTGGGGGGGGAGGTGGGGGGTTGTGTGTGTGTGTGTGGATGGGTGGGTGGGTGGGGGTGTGTGTGTGTGTGTGTGTGGATGGGTGTGTGTGTGTTGTGTGTGTGTGTGTGGTGTGTTGTGTGTGTGTGTGTGTGTGTGTGTGTGTGTGTGTGTGTGTGTGTGTGTGTGTGTGTTGGTTTTGTTGGTTTTTTGCTAGCTTTTTATGGGGACGGGATCGCTCAGTGGTCACAGCACTCGCTTTCCCAAGCTAAGGTTAAACAGTATTGAGTGCGGTTACCTCTCAAGGATGGGTGACAGTTCGTGCACTTGGTTCAGTGCAGTCCCTCAGTTCACCAGCTGAAAAATGGGTGTCTGCCCTCTTTAGCGTCAGGGAAGATAAAGCAGTGAGGGAGAAGAGATGGGCGCCGCCCTCAATATGCTGGCCCCTGGAGAAGCTGAGGTCTCTGATGCCTCGCTCCTCAACGACCGCACAGGTTATGAGAACAACTTCACAACCCTTTTATGGCCTAGCTAGCTTTTGTTAGTTCTTGGTTATCATTTGTTATTAGTTTTTTGTTTGTTTTTTTTGTTTCTGACTTTCTGTGTGTGTGTGTGTGTGTGTGTGTGTGTGTGTGTTGTGTGTGTGTGTGTGTGTGTGTGTGTGTGTGTGTGTGTGTGTGTGTGTGTGTGTGTGCGGGTGGTGCGGCGCTGCGCGCGTGTGTGTGTGTGTGAGTGTGTGAGTGTTTTTTTTATATTATTTTATTTTTTTTTATATGAGGACAATTGGATGAGACTTAAACGTGGTTCCGTGTGCGACGCACGCAGAATCTTGCACACCGTTAATCCGTTCCGCTTTCGAGAGCAGGCATCGTGTTGCGGTAGGAGCGATGAAAAATTATATTAAAAAACAACAACAGCATGACAGGTGTCGTGTTTAGACACCCCCCGTGTGGGGAAGGGTGGGCGTGCACTTGTGGTGACGCCTTCCCGGGGAGAGTAGCCGAATTCACGCAGAGAAATGTGTTTGACATAAGGGGTCTAAAAAAAAAAAAAAAAAAAAAGATAATTGTGTGTGTGTGCGAGCGTTGCGAGCGTGCGTGCGTGCGTGTTGTGTGATGCTGTGTGTGTGTGGTGTGTGTGTGTAGTGTGTGTGTGTGTGTGTGTGTGTGGTGTGTGTGTGCGTGTGTGCGTGTGCGTGTGGTTGATGTGTGTGGTGTGTGTGTGTGTGTGTTGTCTGATGGTCAGGGCTGCTCTTTCCGTGTGTACCTGGCTTACCTGGCGGTGGTGGACTCTCTCTACCTGGTCTGCACCTTGACCGCCACCCTCAGTGGTCAGTTTCATACTGTGCTGCGTGTTGTTATTTTTTTCTTTCTTTTTTTCTCCCTTTTTGGGGGTTTGTTTGTTTGTTTATTTGTTATTTGTTTGTTTGTTCAACAACACTGAAAGTTCAATACAGTACTATGCAATACGATACAATACAATTCTATATAATACAAATCAGTCCCATACATACAAAACAATCCAATCCCATGCAATGTAATGCCATACAATACAATACAGCAGTCAAATACAATACAAAAGTATACAATACAATGCAACCCGATACAATCTAATCCAACCCAATACAATACCATGCCATGTAATACAACACAACACAATACAATACAATACAACACAGTATAATCTGTCAATCTGTCAATCTATCTATCTATCTATCTATCTATCTATCTATCTATCTATCTATCTATATATCTATCTATCTATCTATCTATCTATCTATCTATCTATCTATCTATCCCTTAGTCTGGCGACCGTGGGGGCACCCCTGAAGACTTGGCAACCAGTTCCTACATTCCTCTCTCTGTTCTGTCTTTCTCAGGGTTTTGTTGAGTTCCAGGCCTGTCCATTCGCTGATGTTGTTCTCCCATCTCTTCTTTGGTCTGCCTCTTTTTCTTTCTCCTTGGACAGTGCCCTGCAGTATTGTTTTTGCAAGTCCTTTTGATCTTGTGACATGCCCGTACCATTTAAGTTTACGCTTCTTTACGACCGATAGAAGGTTTTCGTAGGGACCAATAATTTGCTGGATTCTGTTATGCACTTCTTTGTTGCTTTTGTGGTCTCTGTAGGAGATGCCAAGGAGTCTCCGGAAGCATCTCATCTACCGCCTGTTCTCTTCTCTCCAATTCAGCAGTCAGGGTCCACTATTCACAGGCATACAGGAATAGGGATATGACAAGGGAGCACATTAGTCTGATCTTGGAGTTGAGTGAAATATTTGTGTTTTTCCAGATGGTGTTCAGTTTTGACAGTGCTGTTATTATCTGTGCAACCCTGCATACTACCTCTGGCTTGGACCCCTTGTCTGATACAACTGCTCCCGAGTACTTGAAGCTTTGAACCGTTTCCAACTTATCCTATAAATCTAATACAACACAATATGATACAATAGAATACAACACACACAAGACAGCCCAATAGTACATCACACCACACCACACCACACCACACCACACCACACCACACCACACCACACCACACTACACTACACTACACTACACTACACTACACTACACTACACTACACTACACTACACTACCTTGCCCTGCCTTGCCTTGCTGTGTGCAGACCACCTGCAGGCGAATCACCTGTGGCTGGCGGTCAGTGACATGGCCTGCAAAACCTTCCACGGTGTCAGCTCCTGGAGCCGTGACCTGTCCACTTACGGCTTGCTGGGCCTTGTCCTCGACAGGTGAGAGAGAGAGAGAGAGAGAGAGAGAGGAGAGAGAGGAGAGAGAGAGAGAGAGAGAGAGAGAGAGAGAGAGAGAGAGAGAGAGAGAGAGAGAGAGACAGACAGACAGACAGACAGACAGACAGACAGACAGACAGACAGACAGACAGACAGACAGACAGACAGACAGATAGAGACAGAGACAGAGAGAGACAGAGAGAGACAGAGAGACAGAGAGAGAGAGACAGAGAGAGAGAGGTGCCTCACATCATTGGGGGCATGCCAGGTGTCTGTTTGTTTGATTGTTTTTGTTGTTGTTGTTGTTATTTTTTGGGGGGGGTTGTCCGTCGTGTTCGACGATGACGTCCAAAACAGCAGAGGAGGCAGCTGCTGTTTTGGAAACTGGGAAGAAATTTGATTATAGTGGAGATGCCTTGCCCACAGAACACCCCCACTCTCTCAGTCAGCGTTGGAGATGTTCTCCAAAGGCCAACTAGCCCCCAGGGGTACAGCACATAAGGACTGCCAAGTCAAGCTTCCTAGTCAGAGAGTCATAGTCGATCACTTTAGACTAAGCTGTAAAGTGGAATTCCGGGAATGGGAAAGCCACTGATCATACAGCCTCTCACTTTGTTGGTCTTGGTGGTAGTTTTTTTGATGAGACGATAAACCTAGGTCCCGTGTGTTTACACATATTTAGCGCACGTAAAAGAACCCACGGAAACAAGAGAGATGTCCATGGAAGAAATTCTGTAGACAAGAGTCACTTTGTTAAGGAAACAAAAACACACACAGATAGGGAAAGGAAAAAAAATGATAACTGATGGCGCTGCTCTTGTGGCCACGCGCTCTCCCCGTGGAGAGAAGCCTGAGTTTCATGCAGAGAAATCTGCAGCGAATTAAGTAGTATACAATACAATACAATACAATACAATACAATACAATACAATACAATACAATACAATACAATACAATACAATACAATACAACAGCCAGCAAAAATTTGTTCAAAGCTGCATCAGCCAGCAAAAATTTGTTCAAAGCTGTATCAGCCAGCAAAACACGAACCAAAACTGCATTGGTCAGCAAAAAAAAATCGGCGAAAGTAGCATCAATCAGCAATGATCAGACAAAACTGTGGACGCCAGGTACAACTCAGAGATCGATATATAAAAAAAACAGCCATGATCACAGACTGTTGTAAAAAAAAAAAAAAAAAAAAAAAAGAAGAAGAAGAAAAAGTCAGGATTAGACTGTGTTAAGGCAGCCAGAATCACAGTAGTTGTGGTGGGGAGGGGCACAGTGACAGCCCCGATATGGCCTGTGTGGTCGACCCGGCGGGGGGCTATATAAACAACAAGACTGGATTGGATTGGAACGCACCCATACTCTCTCACTCACTCACTCACTCAGTCCCATGTCCCAAAGGACGTAGGGGGGACATGAGAGAAGACGCAACAGCGATCTTTTTCCATGCTTCACGATCCTGTGTGGCTAGTAGGAGGTGTTGCAGGGGTTGGGCGGTCCAGTCTTTGATGTTGTCAACCCATGATTTCTTTTGGCGGCCTCTTCTTCTCTTGCCCTCGACTGTTCCTTGCAGGATGGTTTTTGCTAGGGTGTTGTGTCTTGTGGTGTGACCAAACCACATCAGCTTTCTCCTCTTTATGGTGGAGAGCAAAGGCTCTTGGGGGCCCACACGCTTTTTGATTTCTTCTTTCACATAGTTATTGGTCTTGTGTTCTTTGTATGATATTCTGAGGAGTCTTCTGTGGCGCTTGTTCTCGAATGCTTGGATTCTCCTCTCTAACTCTGCTGTCAGAGTCCATGATTCACAGCCATATAGGAGGATAGATATCACGAGGGATTTGTAAAGGTGGTATTTGGTGCAGAAGCTGATGTTGTTGCTTCTGATGATCCTCTGGAGTCTGACTAGAGCAGATGTTGCTGTTGCAATGTGAGCTTTCACTTCATTGTTTGAT
>CM060327.1:11582173-11589673 GCA_030674155.1 Stramonita haemastoma | reverse complement strand
AAGCCCTTGGTCTGCCATGAAGCCTGTAGCCTGCTGCAGGCATGCCTGAAGCAGTGAAAACCTTGGTCTGTCACGAAGTCTATAGCCTTTTACAAGCAGTTCCTAAAGCTGTGATGAGCCTGCCTTTACAGGCAGTGCCTAAACCTGTGATGAGCCTGTATCGTGTTTGCAGGCAGTGCCTGAGGCAGGTGTGGAGGAGGGGGTCTGTGTCTGGGCTGAGGGAGGAGATAGAGCTGCCGCAGACCGCAGAGAGCTGACCTTGGTAGCGGAGGGGAGGGTGTGGAGACACACACTGGTCAACTGTTGGACCTGCACAGCTCAAGTCAGTTCTCCTGTACTGTGTGTGTGTGTGTGGGGTGGGGGGTGGGTGTGTGGTGGGGGGGGGGGGTGGGGGGTTGTGTGTTGTGTGTGTGTGTGTGTGTGGTGTGGTGTGGGGTGGTTGTGTGTGTGTGTGGTGTGTGTGGTGTGGTGGGGTGGGTGTGTGGTGGTGTTTTGGATAAGCTTGTGATTTTTTACTGTGTGTGTTGCAGTTGTGTAGTTTGTGTCATCTGTTTAAGTCCTCTCTTCGAACAGGGACGTGTGTGTGTGTGTGTGTGTGTGTGTGTGTGTGTGTGTGTGTGTGTGTTGTGTGTGTGTGCTGGTGATTGTGTTGTGGTGCTGCGTGCGGCGTGTGTGCTGGCGCCGCGCGTTGATCAATTATTTCACGGATCGCCATGATTTTAGTGGTCTATGATACTAAGGATAAACTCGTGTTGTGCGTGGTGTGTGTGTGCGTGGTGTGCGCGGCGGCGCTTGGTGGTGTGCGTGTGTGTGTGTGTGTGTGTGTGTGGTGTGTGTTGTTGGGGTGTGTGTGTGGTGTGTGTGTGTGTGTGTCTGTTGTGGTGCTGGTCTGGTGTTTGTCTGTCGTAGTAAACAGAGGGAAACGGAGGAAACAAATGTGCCAACAACACAGCGCTACAGACTCCGTCGCCAGTACCGTCAGCGTCACACATCATCAGCGACAGCGACCACAACAACCCCCTACAACAGCAACAACATCAACAACAACAAGAACAACAACAGACAGCAAAAAACGGCCTCTCACCCCAAACCTTTTCACCCTGACTCGCTGAAGTGCATTATAGAGAGAGGGGTTTTCAGAAAAAGAGGAACAGGACAGATGTTCAGGAATGTCATGACTCTTCTGACGTCAACCGTGAGGTAAGTCTGACGTCATACCCATGATGTGTCCATTGACATCAGACGTTTTAATTTTCTGTTTGCTTTCATTCCCAGATTTCCCTCTTCTGTGGGGATGTCAGGGGTCTGTCAGGATAAATAGCAAACCCAGCTTCTGGAATTTCTGTGCTTAGGGTTTCCTCTTTTCTATCCCTGTCTTTGTTTCTATTTGTTCTTTTTCTTCCTGTCATTCTCTTGTCATTTGTCTTCTACCTGTTTTAGAAGTAGATTACATTTCTAGTAAGTGGATGGTGAACTGATTGTAGGCGCATTATGGCAGTGAGTAGTTCATAGTACGTAACATAGTGTAGCAGCAGCAGCAGCAGCAGCAGTAGTAGTAGTAGTAGTAGTAGTAGTAGTAGTAGTAGTAGTAGTAGTAGTAGTAGTAGTAGTAGTAGTAGTAGCAGCAGCAGCGCAGCATAGCATAGCTTAGTATATTATTTTGCCTTTATCTAGTATTGTATTTTTTATGTTATTATTATTTATTCTCATCATCATTATTCTCACGTATTGAAAAATTCTTATTATATTATATCATCATCATATTATCATCATCATCATATCATTATCATTTTATTCTATTATCATATGCCATCCAGACAAACTCCAAAACCCAGACTCCACACTCTCCACAACTGCTGAGAAGCACTCAGAAACGAAACCCGACTCTTCACAGGGCAGCACCAAACCCCGCCAAGCCACCACCACCCCCACACTACCCCACCTCCAGACACCCGACAGCAACACACCCACCCCACCCCACAACCTCCTGCCGCCACACCACCACCACCACCCACCACGCCCAGGCTCAGGAACAAAGCAAGATGCAGGACCGCGTGTCTCGGTGACAGAAGAGGGCGCAGAATCACCAGGATAGGTGATGAATGGAACGATCCCACCATGAATTCCAAAGCAGACGACAACTTGACCATCACTGTTTCTGATCCCAGTGCTGTGGAAGTTTCTGAGGTAACAGCGGCTGACACAGGAGCTGAGTCAGTCCACACAGAAGGTGAGGGCTGTGAGAGAGAGGAGAGGAGGAGTATTCTGGGGCCAACGGATGTCAACAAGATGAGGCCGAGGTCGCCATAGTGCCGGAAGTGACGCAAACATCCGGGAACTTTGCTGTGAGGATCTGATTTCTGATGGGCGAAAATGGGGATGAGGCAGTGACGACTAGTACGAGGAGTAGTCGTTTGCTAACTGGATGTTTCTTTGGAGAGAAAATTACAATAAAAAAAATTCCTGGACGCTACGTATGTGTAGGCTACATACTCACTTAGCCTACACATGCATGAACTCATGTGCATGCAAGTTAGAATATGCCTAAGCCTACTCCTTTTCACCTGACCATCTTAATCAATTAAAGGTCATTGAACACTGTTGTTCGACTGCACCAGAAATCTCCTTTATGTCGGTGGTATGGCAAAGCCTGGGTCCCTGTCGATGTTGTCTTGTCCACTCTGTGCTGTTGTCCTCTCCTCTGATGGCTAACAGTGCCTTGCAATGTGGCTTCAGCAAAATTCTGCACCCTGACTGATCTCAGGGTTTGTTGGGATGAGGGGGTTTTTTTGGTTGTTTTTGTCTTGTTTTTTTTTTTTTTTTTTGTTTGTTGGTTGATTCTTTTTGGTGGGGTGGATACCACCAGACTGGGTCTGATGGTTTTAAGCACTAAAAACACCAGAAATAACCCCTAAAACAGAGGAGGAAGGTGGATCGGTGGTCTAGAGGTAACGCACCTGCCTAGCAAGCAAAAAAGTCCGGGGTTTCAAGTGTCTGGTGGTAACTGGTTGATCCCCGTTTGTGTCCAAAACTTTTCACTCATCCACTAACCGTGGGTGGAGTCTGGGTGCTAGTCTTTTTGAAGAGATGATAAACCAAGGTTTCATGTGCAATACCCATTTAGTGCACATAAAGAATCGACGACAGCAAGAGAGTTAGTTGTCCCTGGTAAAATTCTGTAGAAAAAAAGTTACTCTGATAGGAAACTTAAATACATATGCAGACAGGAAAAGAAAAAAATAATGGTGGCGCTGCTCTTGTGGTGACCAGCTCTCCCTGGGGGGAGCAGCCCAAATTTCACGTAGATAAGTCTGCCGTGACTTAAAGTGGAATACAGTACAATGCAAAGAAAAAGAGGGAGGGGAGAGAGAGAGAGAGAGAGAGAGAGAGAGAGAGAGAGAGAGAGAGAGAGAGAGAGAAGAGAGAGAGAGAGAGAGAAGACAGACAGACAGACAGACAGACAGACAGACAGACAGACAGAGACAGAGACAGAGAGAAGGGGGGGGGGGGGTGTCAAGATACAATGAAGACAAAGCACTGGGACCATGACTTTAATCTCCAACGTGAATACTCTCAGGCACGACAAAACAGGATGAAGTTGGATATTAAAAAAAAAAAAAAAATCTTTGAGTGTGTCCCTTACATGTTGACTGAAAGGTACTCTATGAATACAGAAAGTATTTTCTGAAATTTATTTCTCTCTCTCTCTCTCTCTCTCTCTCTCTCTCTACTCTCTGCATACTCTCTCTCTCTCTCTCTCTCAAACAAAAAAAAGCAATTCTTTTGTTTGTTTCCTATACATTCTTATTATTCTTATTCTTATTCATAATGGGATCTTCTCCTTCCTGGAGAATTTTTCAATTTTTTTTTCAACGCAGACAAATGTGAACAGTCAAAACCATGATAAATGTACATTATTTAGCTGGTTCACAATGAAGACAAATGCGAACAGCAAAAACCATGACAAATGTACATTATTCAGCTGGTTCACAATGAAGACAAATGCGAACAGCAAAAACCATGACAAATGTACATTATTCAGCTGGTTCACAATGAAGACAAATGCGAACAGCAAAAACCATGATAAATGTACATTATTCAGCTGGTTCACAATGAAGACAAATGCGAACAACAAAAACCATGACAAATGTACATTATTCAGCTGGTTCACAATGAAAACAAATGCAACAGTCAAAACCATGACAAATGCACATTGTTCAGTTGGTTCTCAATGAAGACTTATGCGAACAGTCAAAACTATGACAACTGTAGGCCTAGATCTACATTGTTTTGTTGGTTCTCAATGAAGACAAATGGGATGTCAAAACCGTGACAAATGTAGGCACCCTAGACTATATTGTTCAGTTGGTTCATAATTAAAACCCTCTTGCATTCAGATTCTCTGAACACAAACTGCCCCTAGAATTCGCATTCCATCACAAAATCAGGTCAGGCACACATGCTGGCTCGCCTTTTCCTCCTTCTAAGTACTTACCAGCAGCTGTAATTATTTCCAGACTCTCAACAAACTTTGTACCTCTAGCCTGATAGAGCTTTGACATGTGGTAGCAATTAGTGATGGTCACAGCCTGATGGAAATCCACTGTGTGTAAATCCCGCAAATCCTGGTTCGGGATTCAAGGGGGGCAATTATTCAATCCTGGCGAATCCCGGTTCGGGGACTAAGAGGGAAACAATTAAGACAAATGAGAACAATCAAAACCATGACAAATGTACATTATTTAGCTGGCTTTCTGAGCAGACAAATGCAACAAAGTAAAAAAAAAAAAAAAAAAAAAAGACAAATGTACAATGTTTAGCTGGCTAACAAACCGTACAAACGCAAACAGTCAAACCAGTGACAAATGGACAACAGTATGGAATGATGTAGCATTTTTCAGTGAGGGTAAAATACCCTCCATGAACAGAAGAAAAAAAGACTTTGGATTTAACTTTACTTCAAGCATGTTTTGGATTTCACACACACACACACACACACACACACACACACACACACACACACACACACACACACACTATTGTTCTGTGTTTTGGCTTTACCAACCATAAAGTAGGCCTACGACGTTCAATGACATCAAGGTCCCAGGCGATTTCTGACGTCCATCTGCCTCTTCGCGATAGACTGGCTTCCTATCCAGGGGGGAGTCAGTGACTCTCAGTCGCTTAACGCCACAGAAACCGGGATAAGCACCGGCCTGATGAGCCCTAGGCTCGGGACAGACTTTAACTTTTAACTAATCTGCCTCTTCTCCAGTGGGTATGGTACCATTGAACGTTACTCAATATACAACAAAACAAAATCCTATAGACTGACCAAAACTTATTCCGTTTGGATTTTTTAAAAATCAGAAACTAAAATTAATGTCAGTGATAAATGGATGAAGAGGAACACATCGCTGGACAGGAGAGTGGTGGGACCGTTCGACTTCAATCCCACTGGTCCATGAAGTCGTGGGTTCGAATCTCGATGGCGTCTGTGAATTAAAGGCGGAGAGAGAGAGAGAGAGAGAGAGAGAGAGAGAGAGAGAGAGAGAGAGAGAGAGAGAGAGAGAGAGAGAGAGAGAGAGAGAGAGAGAGAGATTGATTGATTGATTGATTGAATTTTATTTTCAGAAGGTGAAGGAGTAAGCATGACAATTGCTTTTTTACATCCAGACTTCTATGACACAAACTAGTAAAAGCAAACTAAATGTGTGAGAGAGAGAGAGAGAGAGAGAGAGAGAGAGAGAGAGAGAGAGAGAGAGAGAGAGAGAGAGAGAGAGAGAGAGAGAGAGAGAGAGAGAGAGAGAGAGAGAACTCGAACTCGAAAAGTTTATTCACAAAAAGGCCATTGGCCCATACATGAAGGGGGTTGCCAAACTGCTTAGTGTTTTGGTGGAATAAAAGACAACAGCAATGAAAACAGCAGAATTGTATAGCAACAAAAACAGTAACAAAAATATGACTTACGATAATAAAGTATCTCTTATTCTAAAGGCTTTACACAAATATAGAGTGAGGCTGCGCACAACCTCAGGCTGACTTGATGCCATGAGTAAACAGGAGAGAGAGAGAGAGAGAGAGAGAGAGAGAGAGGAGAGAGAGAGAGAGAGAGAGAGAGAGAGAGAGAGAGAGAGAGAGAGAGAGAATCAAAGTTACTCGACTGAGTAGCTATGTTCGTTGTCTACTGAGATTGGGAAATGATCATCATCGTTTATGGACTGAATGATGTAGATCTATGTGCGTTAAGCAGTACACATCATCATCGTCACTACAGTCTACTATCATCACCATTGTCATCATCATCATCATCATCACCATTATCACTATCATTGCTATCGCCATCGTTCTCCTGGCTTTTTTCTTTTCTTTTCTTTTTCAATTTTTTCCCCATTTCATGATAGTCACAAAAACAATGACATTTTCAGCAAGAATGTGCCACGTTGTTGTCCCCGTCACACCGACTCATATGCGTCACTGTCCACCCCTGACATACGCTGAACACACAATATTGCAGCAGAAGGAGAGCCGAAGATGGACATTGCAAAGAAGAGTGCTAAGAAAAATGCGAAAAAGAAGAACAAGAAAATGCAAAGAAGAAGAAGAAGAAGAATGCAAAAAGAAGAAGAAGAAGAAGAAGAAGAAGAAGAAGAAGAAGAGAAGAAGAAGAAGAAGAAGAAGAAGCGACAGAAGAAGAAGAAGAAGAAGAAGAAGAAGAAGAAGAAGAAGAAGAAGAAGAAGAAGAAGAAGAAGAAGCGACAGAAGAAGAAGAAGAAGAAGAAGAAGAAGAAGAAGAAGAAGAAGAAGAAGAAGAAGAAGCGACAGAAGAAAGCGAAGAAGAAGAAGAAGAAAGAAGATGAAAGCGAAGAACAAGAAGAAGAAGAAGCGAAAGAAGAAGAACGAAGAAGAAGAAGAGAAGAATGAACAGATAAAGAAAGTAGAAGAAGAAGGAAAAAAAAAAGAAGAAGATGAAGAATGCACAGAAGAATGCAAAAAAGAATGCGAGGAAGAAGAATGCGAAGAAGAAGATTAAAAAGAAGCAGAAGAAATAAGACAAGACAAAGATAAACCACCATCACCACCAACACCAACAACAAGGCCAAAGGTGAAGATAGTCTGGCTACACACACACACACACACACACACACACACACACACACACACACACACACACACACACACACACACGACACCCCCCTCCACACACACACACACACACACACACACACACACACACACACACACACACACGTGACACCCCCCTCCACACACACACACACACACAACACACACACACACACGTGACACCCCCCTCACACACACACACACACACACACACACACACACACACACACACACACACACACACACACAAGTCTGTGCACATCATACAAAAAATCATCACTACACTGACTCGTCTCGTGTGTTCTTTTTTTTTTTTTTCGTCAACAAAAAGCAGAAACAACCAAAATTTACGTCAAATAGACTTTAAAAAAATTA
>CM060327.1:11567173-11579673 GCA_030674155.1 Stramonita haemastoma | reverse complement strand
TGATACTGTACCTAAATATGGTGTACACAACAGTTAGTCAAAATCAGTTTCTGATGCGCATACAATAGCCTACATCGAATACATCCCTCTCCCAGTCGTAGTTTAACAAACAACGTGAACGCACATACATTGAATACATATTATCACTCAAAAGTCATGTTCCAATATGAACTCCTAACAATCGAAATAGCCTACTGTGTATATACTGAAATGAGCTCTAGCCATAGTCAGTGTGCACCCCATCACTATCATTCTTCTGCCATTTACGTCCCACTCACAACAGTGACCGCCTGGCCCTGCCGTAATATGAACACAACCCAAGTCCTGAACCCATCACACACGCTATCCTGAACCCATCACACGCTATCCTGACCCATCACACACGCTATCCTGAATCACACACGCTATCCTGAACCCATCACACACGCTATCCTGAACCCATCACACACGCTATCCTGAACCATACACGCGCTATCCTAAACCCATACACACGCTATCCTGAACCCATCACACACGCTATCCTGAACCCATCACACACGCTATCCTGAACCCATCACACGCGCTATCCTGAACCACACACGCTCAGGTGACCAGTACGTAGAAGCCGTCCATGGGAGATCGATCCATGGGGAGATCGATCACGCCCTAAAACGCTGTATGTATACTGTATGTGTACTACATCCTCTGATCGCACCTCAGCTGTCAGGGATCACCAGAGGACCCTGCCTCAGCCGGTTCAGTCTAACCTGCTCCAGTTCTTCGTCTGCCTCTTCAGCATCTCCTTCAGCTGCCGAATCCTTTCCTTGGACGACGTGGAGGAGGAGGAGGAGGAGAAGGAGGAGAAACTGAGCTCGTGGACACAGCCTGAGGTCGAGAGAGGAGTATAACGAAGTCAGCGGGGACCTCAAAGACGGTGTCCCTAACTGTCTTGCGAGTCTTCCAGGTCAGGCATCGGTTCTCCATCTTCACAGAATGACGGGGAGTCGTCAGATCTGGTTTCCTCCTGCGGTGACGGGCTATTTTTCACCCTCATGAGGATGTGTGACTTTTACTCTTTTTTGAGCTCGCCTTCGGTCGCTTTTTGCGGACAAGGGTCTTTTTCGGGTTGCTCGATGAGCTCTCGTGTTTCTCGGGGAGCACAGGGCTTTGGGCAGATTCAGGGGGGGAGGGCAGGGGCACGACAGGCGTGAGGACAGGAGGCTCATCGAACATGGGACTGCCTGCCTCGCCCTCGTGGGCTCCAGGTCTGGGCAGTCCAGGTCTGTGGGCGGGTCACCAGAGTCCGAGTCAAAATCCGGGTTGGTCAGCTGGAAGCTCACTGGAGGATCTGCACTCTCGTAGTCCAAAGGCGGCTGCTGTGTCCGCTCCTCTGAATCTATGGCCGTTTCTGCTGGTGGCTCCTGGGTGGGGTGGCATCAAGAGCAGGCGTGTTGTCTCCATCAGGGGCAGCCAGGGTGTCAGAGAACGGAAGACCCTGTGACAGCTGATCTTTTCTGACCAGTTCTCAACTCGGGTAGGGGTGGCGGGTCTGCAGGCGCTGGGTCTGTGGGATAGCCAAAGGCTAGCGGTCTGTTTTAATCACCACCCCGGGTGGTAAGGGGTACTTTTCCTGCAGACTGACCACCTTTGACTTGGGGCCTTTTGTCTTGGAGGCTGAAGCTGACTCTGACCACACACCACAGAAGACGTCACCGCAGACGACTCAGAACTCGTCACAACCACGCTTGGAGATGGCATGGGGAATGACCCCAACAGTGAATACATACAAGGCGTTGTCAACGTTTGTTTTTCTGCATTGCCTTTTGGGCTATCCTTGCCGCCAGGCGAAGAGCTGTTACACACAACACTGACAGAGGTCCCCACACCACCAGACTGGTTGACCAGCGGAGAGGCTGGAGTCCCGGGAAGAATGATTTTGAACCGGGGCTGTTTCCTTCCAGAACTCATGGTGACCTGACCCAACGCCAGTCCGCTCCCTTGCGGAGACTTCATCACCGTCACCACAGGTACCTCAGCAGGTGTTGCTGCAGGGGAAGCGTGTGTACCTGCCGGCCCGGGTTCTGCAGCTGCTACAGCACTGCTCACCAACGGCTGAGGTGACCCTAGAAGGGAAACCCCTCTCTGATCCTGAAATGCTTTAGGGGCAGTTAGAACCATAGGCGTAGGGGCCCTGATTTTGTGCCAATCAGAAAAGTTTTGGCGAATGAGAGGTATCCTAATGAATGAGGCATTGGAAGGGGAGAGACGGGTCACACAAGATGTAGCCACTGGTCTTCGGTTTGCCAGGTTCTTTGAAGGATTTGTTATCAATTTGAAGCAGTCTGGAAACGAAACTGCTGTTGAGGTTTGCTGTTGTGTCGACGGTGGAAAAACCTTGATATACTTGGTAGTCACGCTGCTGGCCTGTTGCAGAGCTGAAGTCATCTCTGTTACTTTGGGCGCAGCGAAGGCTGAAGCCAAACCTACAGTTTCCTGGGAGAGGACCGATGAGTTCTGAGTCCTGGTCACAGCCGGTACAATTGAACAGTGGGGACTTGGGGAGAACTAGAGAGCTGAATCACTTTGATGGCAGCATCACTTTGTTGGCGGCCTGGACCCTGACACCCTGGGACAGAAGACACCTGCTTTGTGCCTGGCACTGGTGCAGTACCTGACGTATGGACAATGATTTTCTTCAACAGCGATGGTGCAGCACTGGGTTTCTTTGTCTCCTTTTCACCCGCACTGAGCATCAATGTCTGCCCGACCTTTTTCACGGTCTCCACTGTTGTCACTGATGCCTTCTGGAGGCTGTGTGCCCCCCCAGAAAGAACAGGATTCCCTGATAGCGCTGGCAGGACTCTGATTGATGGCAACAGTCCAGCAGTTGACAAGGGGGGTACTGTAGTTTGGGCAATGGCCTGCCTCCCTGCACCACTGCTGCTGCATACAACTGCCGCCTGAGCGCTGGAGAGAACAGGACTGGCGGACACCACCACAGGGACAGCTGTGCTCCTCTCAGCAGCTTTGGACAACACGGACTCCAGCAGGGGAAACTGACTGGTCTCCTGCGGCTGCAGATTCTGGCTTCCAGGCAACCCTGTCAACAAGCTGATTCCTGAAGGCAACACCCTTGCACCCGAGTTGGGGATGTTGATAACAGGAAGGGGTGGAAATGCTGTTGAATCTGGTGCCTTGCCGACTCCCTCACCTCCTAACAGTACTCCTGTTGCTGCTGCTTCAACTGAAACCTCACTGGAGGAAGACTTTCCTGGAGCTGGCAATATTTTTACCACTCTGGGGGCTGTGGACGTGACACTTGTGGCTGGAGGTAAGCAAGACACACGTCCATTAGACAGGCTGGGCACAGCATTAGTTGCACTTTTAGCAGGGAAAAAGAGGGGTGAAGCAGGGTTTGTGCTGTTGGCAGTAGAGGTCAGCTGGAAAACAATCTGCAGTTGTGGTGGCTGTGCTTGTCTGCCTGCTGCACTAGAGGAATTAGTGACAGATTTCGTTACAGGAACATGGGATGCTGTCAGGACCACTGGGATGACTGCTGGTGCTGGGGTGGGGGCCTGACACAGCTTCAGTTCCTGATGTGCCCGAGTCTGAGCCACGGTGGTGTGTACGGGTAATGTGCTATTCACTACCAATGGTGCTGAAGCCACAGTGTCTACAACTGAGACTTCAGAGGATGTCAGTCTGCTGACACAGCTTTGAAAGGAGACTGGCGCCACTGCCGCCGTGTCCTCAGCTAACGACTTCTCTGTTGGACGTGTCTGAGTGCCTGCTCTGTTTTTGCCCGTCTCTTCCTCCCTTTCTCCTTCCCTTCCTGATGACTGCCTGCTCTCACTTGAAGCAGTGTTCTCTTTGGTGCTGGAAGCTCCCGCAGTCAGGGTCAGTCTTTCATGTTGCACTTCACCGCCCCCAGAGGTTTGCTTCAAATCGCCCCCAAACTCAGCAAACTTCTCAGAGGTGCCACAGGCCCCTGACCTGACATGACAGAGACCAGAGACACTGAGTCTGATGCTGTTGTGGTGTTGACAGCCAACAATGGAATTGATGGAGCAGCCAACTCTTTCCACAGTGAACCTCTGACAGGGGCTTTCTTGCGTTGGGGCAGTTGACATCTCCACTGCTGAAGGCACTGTTGGCATCCTGTCAAGTGCGGCAGGTCTGTCTGTCCTGTCCTCTGCAACAGGTTTACTTGTGCTGTCAGCTGCAGGAGGTACCCCTGTCACGTTCTTTGTTTCCAGGTCTGTCACGCCTGCAGGGGGCCCTTTCTGGGGTGAAGCTTCTACATACACTACTGCACTTACACTGTCCTCACAGACCAATGACTGACTGACTCTGTCACCTACCTGGGCCTTCAAAACTTTGTCCTCAGTGGTCTCCTCCACCACACCACAGGGCCCACAGGCTCTGTTCGCTGTACCTTTGCCTGCCTGTCCGTCTCTGCAACATCTTCCACTTCAAGCTTGTGTTTCCTTTTGTGGCATCTGATCAAACCTAGCATGCACAGGTAGTTCAGGGTCCTGTTGCGGCAGTGGTCAGAGCACTTTGACATGCTCTGGTCAGCGGCTCCTCTCCTGCCCATGCTGGCTATGTCCAGGCGCTCCAGAACCACGAAAGAGGAACCGTACATGGCCAACAGGTCCTCTGAGCTTATTTCCGTGAGGTCCACAGTCTGGCAGAGATCCTCTGTCCCAGTGCGTTTCTCTTCCTTCGTTTCTGGTTCTGCTGCCTCTTCCCACGTGATATCAGAGGTTGATCACTGCTGGCCAGAGAAAACACAGAGTCGATTTTGAAAGGAAAGTTGTGACCATCTTCAAAGCCAGTGTCCTGAAAACTGGTGCTGGGGCCGCTGTCACTGGCCTGGTGAGAATGACACTTGGCCAATGCAGTTCCCAGCAAGGACGCCGCCTTCAGTCTCTTGGGTTGAGGACAACTCTTCCTGGCAGTGCACTTTCTTTTTTTGTAATTCACAATGATCGGTGAAGTGTCGGAGCGGCACTGGTCTGGTCCTTGCTGCTGGTTGGCAAAAGACTTCTTAGCCGACTCTTTTTCCCCCCACCCTGCAATGTGGGGCCTGCTGTAGCTGCCGCCTTACCACTGGACTGTGACTTCACGCTCTTTGGCTTGAAAATGGAGGGTGACCTGTGTGGTGGCATCAGCAGCGCTTGAGGATTCTGCCCGGATGGCAAAGCTGTCTGCAAGGCCCCTGACCACCCTGTCAGCCTCTGCAGTACACTCATACCCGGGGTGCTGCTGGCTTTTTGCCCTGCCTGCTCCTTCTGGGGGGAGTCCACTTTGAGGTTCAGCTTCTGGCCTGCGGAGGCTTGGAGCCGGTACAGCTTGCTGGGCTGATTGACGAAGCCCATCAGCAGTCGTGGCTGCCCTTTTCCTGAACGGTCAACGAAAAAGACCGGGGCGCCGGACACAGCCTTGCCGGACTTTACCACAGCAGTTGGAGCAGCACTGCCGGGAGCCAGACGCACCCCTCCGCCTTGGGAGATCTGCAGCTTGAAGTTCAAGGGTCTGCCCACACACGCCAAGTAACCAAGGTCATTACTTGCTGGGAAACACAGGGTATGGGTTACATTTTTTTTTTTTTTTTTTAGTATGGGTTACATTGTCAGGGTCTTCTTCTCAACCTGAATGGCTTGTTTAGTTATCAGTAGACTTTCTCACCATTTTCTGGATATGTGCTTTGAAAGGGTGTGTGTGAGTGAGTGAGTGAGTGTGTGTGTGTGTGTGTGTGTGTGTGTGTGTGTGTGTGTGTGTGTGTTGTGTCTGTGTGTGTGTGTGTGTGTGTGTGTGTTGTGTGTGTGTGTGTGTGAAAACTGTTTGCCCCAGTTTGTCATGATTTGATTCCCCTGAACTCCTCCAATTCTTTAGAACAAAACAAAGGCTTTAAAACGATGCTCAGTAGCCTACACTTCATCCATGCTTTGTTTCCTTTCCCTGACGACCTGTCTTCACTTGCAATGGCACACAGCTTACAAAGATGGCCTATACCGATCTTCCTTTCTTCTGGTCTTCCTCTGACGCAACTATAGAAATAATCATCCAATTTTCCTTCGATTCTACCTCAACTCCCCCTCCCCCACCCAAAAAAAAAAACCTATCCCCTCTCTCCCTTACCCCACTATCATCTTTTTACAAAGAAGAAAGGGAAGCAACCACATGTTCTCGTTTTCTGAAAACATCCATGGCCTTTAGGCTTTACTGCTACATTCATAAGAAAACGTTGGAAAAAAAAGCATCATGCATTTTTCAAGATTTATGAATGTGACTCTGTATCATCTGCACCATTCTCTAATTATAATTAAGCAGGTTAAAAGTAACGAACTTTTTTCAAACAATGAAAAAGACCATCATATAAAAAAAAAATAAAAAGACCTGCATAAGACCAAAACAATGAAAAAGACCCTTTTCAAACAAAATGAAAAAGACTTTAAAACACCAAAAAAAAACCATTACAGACAATTATTAAACAAAATTGAGATTTAGGTAAAGTTTTAAAAAAAAAAAGTTTTAAATAGGACTACCCCCATCTCCCACCCCTTCCATTTTTTTTTCTCCAATGCAGTCAACAACAAAAGGGGTAGATAGGCCGGAAGTAAAAAAGATGGAGACAAACATATAGAAGTGGGAGAGGGAGAGGAGAGAGAGAGAGAGAGAGAGAGAGAGAGGAGAGAGAGAGAAGAGAGAGAAAGAGGTATGAATTACAGAGAGAGAACAGACAGAGAGATGAGACGAAGAGGAGGAGTGGGATGAGACGAGAGAGATGAGAGAGTGAGAGGCGAGGGAGAGAGAATGATGGAGAGAGAGAAGAGAGGACGAGGAGGGAGGGAGTGAGGCGAGAGTAGAGCAATGGAGAGAGGAAAGCACGAAAGAGGAGAGAGGAGAGAGAGAGGGACGATGAGAGAGAGGAGAGAGAGAGACAGACAGACAGACAGACAGACAGCAGACGAGACAGACAGACAGACAGACAGACAGACAGAGACAGAGCAGACAGACGAACCAAGAAATGCTGCCATAATACCTAACCAATCTGGACACATTCCACCCCCCACCCCCCTTCAACACACATGTATTTGTTTGGGGTTTTTTGTTGTTTGTTTTTTTTCTATACATAAAATCATACTTTTAAGTTGTTGCTGGCCTGTGGCTGATGTAGATGCCAACGCCACTGGCATAATCTGAGCAATGACGTCATCGTGCTCTCAACCATGAGGAGCCTGGCATGGTGGTGTGGGGGCCGCGGCTTTTCACCACCAACTGCGACGTTCAGATTGGGAAAGCACCTCCACACACGATCCTGGTACGTTTTGTCGCCTTGACGTCGAGATGACGGGTTTTGACTGATGAAGTTGACGTCATTTCGTTGGATGACGTCACACTTTCGTTCGATGACGTCAAAACGGGGGCACTGGTGCCTGTGGAAGATGGACTTTTCCAGGCCGTGTTCCACGTCTGTTGTGTCTGGAGCCCCTCCCTGTCCGCTTCCATCGGGGGATCTCACACACAACACACACACCACCAACACACACACACACACACACACACAGTCGCGCGGCACGCACCCACACACACACACACACACACACACACACACACACACACACACACACACACACACCTTTTTATTAACATGAATGTGTTTATCGTGTTTTCTACAAATATCAAAATGACAAAATAATGACACCTTATCCAAACCCAGGGGGGGGGGGGGGTTAGGCAGGATAGCTCAGTGATCAGAGCGCTCTCTTCCCTCAGTAAAATTAAGCAACGTCGAGCGTGGTTACCAGTTGGATGGGTGACCGTTCGCGCGCCTTGGCTTCAGTGCAGTCCCCCCAGTTCACCCAGCTGTAAATGGTACCTTCCCTCTTTAGGTCAGGTAAAGCAGCGAGGGAGAGGAGTGGGCGCCGCCCTCACATGCTGGCCCCTAGAGAAGCTGAGGTCTCTGACACCTCTCTCCCCCACGACCGCTTAGGTTATGGGACACCTTTTTATCCAAACCCTGTCCCTTGTTGACCTTTTATTTCTAAAAATTATTCACAAATGTGAAATAGATTTCACAATCTCATTTTTCTAGGACTTCTCCAGGCTTCCAAGACTGGGCGAACCCCGGACTGATTGACAGAATCTCCAGGGATAGTCTGGTGGTCAGAGTGATGCGCTTCGTGATCTGCTGACCAGGGTTCGAATCTCATTAAGAGGATTTTTCCTCTGGAGTTAGCATCAGTGCCGACTCCACCACCCCACTCCCCACCCCTCTTAAGTCCTTCAAATGATACCGTAAACAGAAGCCCCGTGTGCGAACGCACGCAGAACATCTTGCGCACACGTTAAAACCCGTTCCGCTTGTCGGAAGAGTAGGCCATTGTGTCCTGATGAGAATGGATTACAAAATTGACAAAACTGCATAAACCGGGGACTGGGTGTAAACAAAGCACATAGGTGCTTATCCACTATCCTCGAAATAAAAGAACAAATTAATTAATTAATTTATCTCCATAAACTGTCTTCAAGACAATCTGCTGCCATGGACCGACAGTGTCTCCATGAACTGTCTTCTGCGTGCGTGCGTGCCTTCGTGACGGCGGCGTGCGTGTGTGGTGTTGTGTGTGTGTGTTGATGTGCGCGCGCGCGGAGTGTGTCCAAAGAGTGTGTGTGTGCGCGCGCGCGTGTGTTGTGTGTGGGGTCGTGGTGGTGGTGTGTGTGTGTGTGTGGTGTGCTGTGGTGTGTGTGTGTGTGTGTGTGTGCTAGCGCGTGCGTGCGTGCATGTGTATGTATCATTATCATCGCCCTCCTCCTCCTCTCCCTCATCATCATCATATCATTATTGTTTTTACCATTATCATTATCTCCATCAACACACCTGCAACCATGATGTATGTGTTTGGTCGGTTAGCCGACTATTTTATTCACGCAGCCATAGGAATTTTGCTTTCAGTGAAACACTCTTCATACAGGTGTAAAACAGCTATTTAGTTATCAAAACTGTTGATTAACCTGAAAAGGAACTAATTGTACAAAAAACCACAAGGAGCAGTAACATGCTAGTCGCCTATATTGTACTCCGCCATCAGTCAAAACAAAATCTGCAAATCGGCAGCTGAAAAACATAGCATCATATCAATACAGTCTTTTTTCTTCTTTTAAAAAAAAATAATAATAAATAAATCACATAGGTCTGTACATTTTTTTTTATCCTGCTGTATTTTGTATTTTGTACCACTTTATGTCATGGCAGATTTCTCTGCATGAAATTCGGGCTGCTCTCCCCGGGGAGAGCGCGTCGCCACATGTGCAGCGCCTACCCATTAATTTTTTTCTTTTTCCTGCATGCAAGTGTATTTGTTTCCCTATCAGAGTGGCTTTTTTCTACAGAATTTTGCCAGGGACAACCCCCTTGTTGCCGTGGGTTCTTTTACGTGCGCTAAATAGTGATGTGTAATACACGGGACCTCGGTTTATCGTTTCATCCGAAAGACTAGCGCCCAGACCACCACTCTGGGTCTAATGGATGGGGAAAAAGTTTTGGGTCCAAACGGGGTACGAACCCCGCACACTCCGACCCGGACTTTTTGCTTTCTAGGCAAGGCGCGTTACCACCTAGACCACCGATCCATGCTGTATTTACGCTTACGATAAATTTGAAAATAAAATCAGATAATTGATAAATTACATAGGTCTGTACTTTTTTTTTTTATCTCGCTGTATTTACGCGATAAATTTGAAAATAAAATATTGTGTTCCGGATATTGTTTTAACAATGATCGGAAGAGGGGGAGGAGGAAGAGGAAGAGGAAGAAGAAGAAGATGAGGAGGAAGAGGAAGAGGAAGAGGAAGAGGAAGAAGAAGAAGAAGAAGAAGAAGAAGAAGAAGAAGAAGAAGAAGAAGAAGAAGAAGAGCCCGAGAATATTAAAAGAAAAAAAAATCGAGACACAAAAAACATATTAGCTTGTTACAGACGTTATTCCGTTTCTTTGAAATAATGATATGGAACATGGACTGAACATATTCCTTAGTAGCTACATCAAGTCATACCTCATAATTTGTTTCTTCATCGTCATCGTCCTCGAATGCTCAGACAGCATCTATTCATGCCTGTCAAATGAGTGTAAAAAATGCATTGCACTGCCCTCAAGCACCCGAGGGCTAAGCGCATCGGACTTCGGCGTGATATAGGCCTACCAATATGGTTGTAAAATTATATCTAGGCCTACCAATCGGTAAAATATTGCAACACGTTTTCCGCACTGCACAACAGCTCAGGTACAATTCCAACAACAGAACCAAACAGATTCCAGATGCTACCTTAACACTAGGCACTGCATCTTTTTTTTAAATATTTTATTTCGATGATAATGGAATAAGCAATCATACGCCTTTTTTTTTACATCTAGTCCCCGTGTACTTGCAGTTTTGTGAAATCCGTTCCCACCGGCACACAAAGGCCTACTCTTCGGAAAAGAAGAACAGTTTTAACGTGTGCGCAAGATGTTCTGCGAGCGTTCGCAAACAGGATATCGAATTATAGTCTCATCCGAAGGACTTTTCGAGGTAGTGGAGCTTTCTTTTGGTCTTTCTTTTTTTTTCCGGGATAGTGGAGCTGGCACTGATCTTAACTCCAGAGGAAAATTCCTCTTGAACGAACGATGACGTCACCTCAACCAAATTCATCTTTGGTGAAGATCGCTGCAGTTTTAATTTATGTAAATATTCAACAGTCAGTCAACCACCCTTATTTCAATCAATGCCTGTAATTTTTTCGTTGTCCAAAGTGGCTGGACTGTGACATTGACAAGACTAAAGATAAAACAGGGGACGCAGAACCAATGTTATATATATATATATATATATATATATATATATATATATATATATATATATATATAATATATGTATATATATATATATTATTATATATATATCATAGGACATCTATGTCACTATAGTCTTTGTGGTAGGGCCTACAGTCCCTTCTCTGCTAAGACATATAAAAAAAATAATAATAATACAAACCCAAAAATAACAATACTGTTCCTAAATCGCATTTCTGCTGGGATTCTGATATTTATAATCAAGCCATCTATCCAGCAATAGAAAAACAAAGGGGAATGGTTCAAGAGAGGACTGGAATCAATACACTAGCAGCTTAGTATTAAAACTCCTTCACTGTTCTGTCACCAAAAAAAGAATAAGAAGGACCCTGTTAAGTGTTATACTGTTTCTGGCTGATTGTAAAATCTGTATTTAGCCTATTCATTTATTTATTCATTTATTTATTCTTTTATACCAAGGATAATGGAATAAGCCCTTATGTCCTTTTTTACATCCAGTCCCTGAGTGTATGCAGTTTTGTAAATTTGTCATCTGTTCCCACTGGCACACAATGGCCTACTCTTACGAAAAGCGGAACAGGATTTAACGTGTGCCCAAGATATTCTGGTGCGTTCACAGATAGGCCCTTGGGCCTGGCTTATACTTATAGTCTCATCAAGGACTTTTGGGAAGAGTGGAGTCAGCACTGATCTTAACTCCGGGGGAAAATCCCCTTGAATGGGAATCAAGATGTATGAGAGGGAGGGGGAAGATAAATGAGAGAGAGAGGAGAGAGAGAGAGAGAGAGAGAGAGAGAGAGAGAGAGAGAGAGAGAGAGGAGAGACAGACAGACAGACAGACAGACAGACAGACAGACAGAAGAGAGAGATTGATTTGATTTGATTTGATTTGATTTGATTTGATTTGATTTGATTGATTTGATATAATTTTTTTATATCGAATGATAATGAAATAAGCACTCTTGTGCTTTTTTACATCCAGTCCCCGTGTGTAAGTAGTTTTGTAAATATCTGTTCCCACCAGCACACGATGGCCTACTCTTGCGAAAAGCGGAACAGGATTTAACGTGTGCTCAAGATGTTCTGCATGCGTTCGCACACGGGGCCTCGGTTTAAAGTCTCATCCGAAGGAGAGAGAGAGAGAGAGAGAGAGAGAGAGAGAGAGAGAGAGAGAGAGAGAGAGAGAGAGAAATAATGATAAGGATAACGATGATTTTATTGCTTTAAGCTGGTAGGCTCATATCCAAGATAATGGGATAAGCACTCCTGTGCTTTTTTACATCCAGTCTCCGTGTGTATGCAATTTTGTAAATGTCATCTGTTCCCACCGGCACATGATGGCCTACTCTAGTCTTACGAAAAGCGGAACAGGATTTAACATGTGGGCAAGATGTTCTGCGTGCACACAGGCCTCGGTTTATAGTGTCATCCCAAGGACTTTTGGGGAGAGTGGAGTCAGCACTGGTAACTCCAGGTATTGCCAGTGCAATGTTCTGATCACTAGGCTATCCCCCCCCCCCCCCCCCCCCCACCTCCCTCTCACATACTGGAGAGAGAGAGAAAGAGAGAGTGAGAGAGAGAGAGAGACAGACAGACAGAGAGACAGAGAGAGAGAGAGAGAGAGAGAGAGAGAGAGAGAGAGAAGAGAGAGTTGATTTATTTGAT
>CM060327.1:11557173-11562173 GCA_030674155.1 Stramonita haemastoma | reverse complement strand
ACACACATGTGTGGCACGCGCGCATGCACACTCGTACACACGCACGCACGCACACTCGCACACACACGCGCACGCATACATGCATACATACACAGACACACACACACATACACACACACACGCGCGCGCGCGCACCACACACACACACACACATAATTTGTTTCGCTGCAATTCACTGCATTGTGTTACAGTCATTGATAAACAATACAGGGTCAGAAAAGAACAGTTTGAGGAAATGGCTATCTGTCAGGGTTTTTTCTGAAAAAAACAAACAAAACATTCTAGATAACTGAAGTAATCTGTTGGAAAAACGTTTTCCCAGTGACACCACGTGATCAGTCCAAGTCCATTTTTTGTTGATAATGACAGCAAGAAATTTAAAAAATAAAAATAAAATAAAAAGACAGCTAGAAATTTATGAGAGTCAGCTTCATCAGCTAATCCTTTTTCAATAAAAAAAAGGGTTTAATATCGAATTTCATTTTCTGCCTTTTCCATTTTGCTGAAACATACAGGAACTTTTTTGTGCATTCAAAGACATTATGATTTCACTGTGTCCAAGAAATTAATATGTCAATATTTTCTTGTAGTTTGTTAGCTACCCAATAGGAGTCTGAGTTACAACAGAACAGGAATGTATTTTCAGCAAACAATTTGCACCTACAATTCACGAAACGGGTAAATCATTAGGAAGATCGAAAGTAATAGTGATCCTAACACTGACAAGTAAATCATTTACATAGATCGAAAATAATAGTGGTCCTAGCACTGACCCTTGTGGTATGCCATGTCTAATGCACTAAATCTGATGCTTGATCATTAGCTGTCGGTCAACTGCTTCCATCTGACCATAAGCTTACTAGAAGATTAATAATCTTCGGTGTTATCTTGTACAAATAAATCTATGCAGTAATAAAGAGTGATTGATGACATCACAAACCTTTTTGAAATCAACAAAAAGAAGACCAATGGATTTTTTTTTTCTTGTTTAGCTTTGTACAGGAGCGTTCATTAAGCTGAATAAGAGCTGATGACAAGAATGCTTTTTACAAAACTGTACTGACTTTGATTCATTAGTTTGTTGGGGTTAAAGCAAGAATATAAAAAAGTTATATTTGTATATATATTTTACCACAAGTTTTGATAAGAGGGACAAAATGGAAATTGGTAATATGGCGGATGAGAGGAATCATCTGATTGTAAACAGGTACAACTTTTGCTTAAACTTGAAAAGAACATTTCTTTTTAATACATAATTGTATAAGTAAGTGTGTCAATAATCAGGGGGCTCACAAGTTCTTGAGTTTTTTTGGGGGAAGAGCCAGGCTTTCTTGCACGTCCAGAATTGTACATTGGCCATAGATTAAAAAGAACATTAAATTACTGCTCCTCATTTGGAAATGAAGATATCTTTACTTGCATGTCATGACATACTTTATGATAATTGTCAGCAATAAATTATTTGAAAAATGCCTCTTCAGTTTATCTACAAATATGTCTTTAACCATGAGTGTGACTTCTAGCTACATGCTTATTGGTTAGTATGTTAAGCTTTCCCGACGTGGCAAGAATGGTTCGTTGAAACTAACGCTTTCGAAGGTAGTTTCGCTTTGAAATGGGTTTAAATTGAGTTCACTTTATCCCCATGAGTTTTCAAATATTTTCTATTATGTATTTCAGATCCAATATATCTTGTTGTCCAAGGTGGTTTTATAACTTCATTAATTCTTTTCCTTATGAACTGGGCATGTTTGTTGTGGTTGTGTAATCCAAAATTCGGCAACTTTGTTGGGATTAATTTGAACTATGGATTTAACAGATTGCAACAGAACATTTTTCTACTTTTTTTGTTTAATAATAATTGGTTTTTTATATCTAAGCAAACAGGACTATGATCACTAGGCTTACTCCAACATGACAGAGCCTCTCTCTCTCTCTCTCTCTCTCTCTCTCTCTCTCTCTCTCTCTCTCTCTCTCTCTCTCTCTCTCTCTCTCTCTCTCTCTCTCTCTCTCTCTCTGTTGAGAACTACCACACTTAAATCTTTGTTTCTTGCGTCATCGTCTTAATCCTGTTCCGCTTTTCGCAGAGTAGGCCTCGTTGCCTGACTCTTTCACTGCATACTACGGCTGATTAAAACCTGCCTATTCCATTATCTTCGATATAAGAATAATAATCATCAAACCAATACTTTTAAATCATAGTTTTGTAGATTTGTTCTATTAAATAATTTTTGTTTCATTCTGTTTTTTTATTCACAATCTGAGTTTGGAACCTTATGTTGATGCTTTTGTAAAATAATTATTCGAGTTAGTGATCTTTTCTATCCTGAATAACTATGCTCCTCCATACTTACCTTTCTGTTTAACGTGATTTTTTCATCTATAATCTTCATAATCTCTTTCTTCATATATTCCCAATTTGCCTTACAGCGATAATTCTCTCTCTTCGTCTCTCCATTCTGATTTTAATTTACTATTCAACATACATGTTTCATTTGATGAAGTTTATTCATAGACATTTAGGTAACACGTTATTTTGTTGTTGTTTGTTATTGGTATGGTTTGTTGGAGAGATGAAGTATAGTTGTGTTGTTTGAGTTAGAGTTGTTGGGGTTTATTATCTTGATCTAACCTGAAAGGGCGAGGATTGGAGTAAAAAAGAAAGAATGTTCTTATCCCCTTATCTCAAATAAAAGAATTTTTTTGCTTGCCTTAGCCTTTTGTTGTATGCTTGCTTGATTTCTTCAGTTTCTACCTCATTATATTTCTTTTTGCTCATTATTTATTAGCCTTTTTATTCTCATCTCTCTCTTATTCTTACTTTAAATTTGCTTTCTATTCCTGAATGATTGTGCTGTGTTTTTTTTTTTTTCCCTCTTTATTGTTCTTCTTTTCTTTCTTGCTACTTCTTTCTTCTCTACTTTGGTTGGTTCTTCTTTCTCACAAAATGCATAACATAATGACATAAACTGTATTCACACACTGATCCTTCACACACCTAAACAGGGGGGATGGATGTAAAAAAGCACAATGTTATCTTATTCATTATCTCGATAATAAATCAATTTACCCTTCCTTCCTTCCTTCTCTCTCCTCTCTCTCTCTCTCTCTCTCTCTCTCTCTCTCTCTCTCTCTCTCTCTCTCTCTCTCTCTCCTCTTCTCTCTCTCTCTCTCTCTCTCTCTCTCTCTCTCTCTCTCTCTCTCTCTCTCTCTCTTACTTTCAGCAGAAAGACCTTCAACTGAAAAATCCATGAAATAAAGAAAGTACTTTTGTACCTTCATTGATTTGTATTGTCCTTTCTTGATTGGATTTTTTCTTTGGGTCTTGGGGGGGGGGGGGGAGGGGGGGCAGCAGGGGAGGGGGGATGCGGGGAATTTTCAATTACGTCTTCGTTTGGTTTGGTTTGGTTTGGTTTGGTTTGGTTTGTGTGTGTGTGTGTGTGTGGTGTGTGTGTGTGTGTGTGTGTGTGTGTGTGTGTGTGTTGTGTGTGTGTGTGTGTGCGCGCGCACGCGCGGGTGTGTGTGTGTGTGTGTGTGTGTGTGTGTGTGTGTGTGTGTGTGCGCGCACGCGCGGGTGGGTGTGTGTGTGTGGTGTGTGTGTGTGTGTGTGTGTGTGTGTGTGTGTTGGGGGTTGGGGTGTGTGTGTGTGTGTGTGTGTGTGTTGTGTGTGTGTGTGTGTTCTTTTAGTTTTTGTTGGTTTGGGGTTTTGTTTAGGTTTTGTTTTGGGGGGGGAGGGGGGGTATATGTCTAGTTATTTTCTTTTTATTGCCGCAGTCTAAGTTTTATTCAGAATTGGTCTGTGCATTTAATTTGTCAGCTTGAAATAAAAGTACCCACAGACAAGACCACGATGGCAGTGGCAGTGAAGTATAGGTTTGTTTGGTGAGGAAGGACGACATTCTACAATGAAAAGGGGAGGGGGAGAAGTAACCATGTGCCCGTGACATGCGTCTGTGCCTGCCTCCTGCCGTGACGGTGTGTCAGTGTGTGTGTGAGCATGCGTGACAGAAAGCACTAAGTGAAAGTGCAATAGGGCCGTGTGGCTTTATTTTATTTATTTTATTTTTATTCTTTTATTTCGAGTATAATGGTATAAGCACTCATGCGCTTTTTTTTTTACATCCAGTCCCCGTAGTATGCTGTTTTTGATTAAAATGTCACGCCAACCGGCACATAATGACCTACTCTACGAAAAGCGGATCAGGATTTAACGTGTGCAGCAAGATGTTTGTTCTGCGTGCTTTCGCACACGGGCCCTCGGTTTAAAGTCTCATCCGAAGGACTTTTGGGGAGAGTGTGTGAGTGTGCGTGACAGAAAGCGACAAAGTGAGAGTGCTATGGGACCGTGTGGCTTCAGTGAAGGAGCGGTTTGGTCAGAGCACAAACTGATAAACAGTGCAGCACAGTCAGTTTTCACTAGCATGGGGTGGACTTAGGACGTAACCCTGTACCAAATGAAAATAAAAGAAGTTTTTGCGGTTGAAGCAAACAACCAGTTGGACCAAAAAAAAGTGTGTGTGTGTGTGTGTGTGTGTGTGTGTGTGTGTGTGTGTGTGTGTGTGTGTGTGTGTCGTGTCTGTGTGTGTGTGTGTGTGTCGTGTGTGTGTCTGTGTCTGTGTCTGTAGGTCGAGGTGAGGAAGAGGAGAGAGAGGAGGACAGAAGAGACAGAGACAGAGAGGGAACAGAAGAGGGGAGAAAGAGTGATTGTTTGTGGGGTGTGTGTGTGTGTGTGTGTGTGTGTTGTCTGTCTGTCTGTCTGGTCTGTCTTGTCTATCCCCTGTAAGAGGCTGAAATTGATGGTGCAGGTGTGCTGACTTTTTCAGAGAGCAGCAGAGAATAGAGATCGTGCATCATTAGTGACCGCCAGAGGTAGGGGGGGGGGGGGGGGGGGTGATGTTAAAGGGTAAAGGTTAGGGGAATCATTAGTTGGTTGATTTTAAACTGGTTGATTTATTGACCATTAATTCGTACGTTGGTTGGTTGGTCGGATTAATTGATTG
>CM060327.1:11544673-11549673 GCA_030674155.1 Stramonita haemastoma | reverse complement strand
GACAAAATTTAATGTTTAGGGCTTTACCTTTTTTCCCTTTCCTTCTTATTTTAAAATGGATTTTGTACTGTTCCTACCCCACTGTGCTCGTAAATGAGCCTAAAAAGTTTATAAAAAATCAATCTTTTTCTCTCTCTCTCTCTCTCCTCTTCTTCTCTCTCTCTCTCTCTCTCTCTCTCTCTCTCTCTCTCTCTCTCTCTCTCTCTCTCTCTCTCTCTCTCTCTCTTCCACTTTCACATAAGCTATCATAAACTTATCATTACATAGAAATGTCCCTGTAGTCTGGGCTTCATCATGGTTGACACTGGGGGCAAAACAGCAAAGTGAGAGGCTGTAGGATCAGTGGCTTTCTTTCCCACTCATGGAATTCCAGCTTTCAGCTAGTCTTTAGTGCTCGACTATGACTCTCTGACTAAGAGGCTTGACTTGCACAGTCCCTATGTGCTGTAGCCCTGGGGGCTAGTTGGCCTTCGGAGAACATCTCCAACGCTGAATATTCGTATACCCTCTTGGCGAGAGAGTGGGGGTGTGCTGTGGGCAAGGCATCTCCTCTATAATAAAATGTCTACCCAATTTCCAGAACAGCAGCTGCCTCTACTGCTGTTTTAGAGGTCATCTTCGAGCAGGATGGAAAAACATAGAAATGTTTTTATTCCTATGTTGAATTTGAAAGAAAATTGTCTTCTTGTCATTTAAGTAAGGACATCATTTTTTGTTTGTTTGTTTTGTTGGTTGCTTTTTTCCCTCACATTTACAGTACGCCTATTCGGATAAAAAAATTCATTTCCATTAACAATATTTAAAAAAGGTTATGTTTGGATATCTTATGGAGGGTTACAGCTTAATGCTGTTTTTATGGTGTTTGTTTGTTGTTAGTTTCTTTTATAATTCGTAATATTGTTTTAAAGTAAAATGTTTTGATATGTAAATTTTTTTGGCTTGGGTTGTTGGCTTCTCTGTTGTATCCTCTCTATTTCAGTCTATCTAATTTACTTTATTAAATGCGGGTCAGTTGGAGATTATGTTTGTTGAATAAAAATTATATATCTATCTCTTTTGTTTAAATAACTATCAATGTATCCAATTGGGGACTATGTGTTTGTTGAATAGATATCGATCTCCTTTAAATAATAGGTTGAACTTTCTTTGTTGGAAGTGGGGGTTTGTTGTTGCTGTTGTTGTGTTTCTGTTGTTGGTTTTTTGGGGGGGAGGTTACTATTACTTTTGTTGTTGTTTGGGTTTGTTTGGGTTGTGGGTTTTTGTTGTTGTTGTTTTTTGTTTTGGTTGGCTTTTTTGTTTTGATAGTCCCTAAATAGGGCAGGGGCCGAATGAAAAAAATATGTGAATTATTATCTGTAAACCTTGGAAAATAAAGATCATTCATTCATTCATTCTCTCTCTGTAAGGCATCCATTGCTACACACACACACACAGTCACATAGACACACAGACACAGACACAGACACAGACACAGACACAGACACACAGACACAGACACACACACACACACACACACACACACACACACACACACACACACACACACACACACACACACACACACACACACATACACACACATCCGTCCATCCATCCTTCCATCCATCCTTCCTTCCATCCATCCATCCATCCATCCATCCATCCATCCATCCATACATGCATACATACATACAAAACTGCATACACACGGGGACTGGATGAAAAAAAGCACACGAGTGCTTATTCTATTATCCTCGATACAAAAGAATAAATAAAGTAAAAAAATAAACAAAATGTAAAGGAATAAAAAAATAAAAAAAAAATGAAACCTGTATATTTACATTCATACATACATACATACATACATACATACATACATACATACATACATACATACATACATACATACATACATACATACATACATGCATGCATGCATGCATGCATGCATGCACACACACATGCATGCATACATGTATACTTGCATACATACTTGCATACATACATACATACATACATACATACATACATACATACATACATACATACATACATACATACATACATACATACATACATACATACATACATACATACATACATACATACATACGTATGTACGTACGTACGTAGGTGCGTACGCACGCACGCACGCACGCACACACGTACGTACGTACGTACGTACGTACGTACGTACGTACGTACGTAGTTAGTAGGGTAGGCAGACAAACGGACAGACAGGCAAGTAACAGTGAAATAAAATTAATGAACGACTTGTTATACCAATAAGCTCGAATACCTTGATGGGTAAGAAGAGGAGATAAAACGAATATACCCCCTCCCCTTTTTCCATCGTTATCAGACACCCCCCCCCCCCCCCCCTCCTCCTCCCTCTCCCCCCTCCCCAGCACTATTTTCACTTCTCCATGGCTGTTGTTTTTTCTTTGGGAGGGGAGGGGGTCTTGGTTATGCAACAGAACTAAAAATATTCACCAGTCCTACTTTGACAATGTTTATATCTATTAATGAAATGGTATACGTTTTTGCTTATCAAAATATAATTCTTTACTGAAAAATCTGAATGGTAGATAAATATTACAGCGATGTTTATTGATGCACTATATAGAATAAATGTAACAGTAGGAATATACAGTTTTTTTCCGTTCCTCGGTTACAGCTCCGAGGTTCACCAATCGTGAGATTTTACGCATACGACTATTGTTGTCCACCATGAAGGTAGCTACACTCCGACTTCGGGGATTTATGCTGGGTATGTTCGTCTCTCTGTAACCCACCGAACGCTGACATGAATTTCAGGATCTTTAACATGTATGTTTGATTCTCTGTATGTGCACATGCAACGCAAACCGAGGTCCCGTGTGCGAACGCACGCAGAGCATCTTGCGCACACGTTAAAACCCGTTCCGCTTTTCGAAAGAGTAATCCATTGAGTGCCGGTGGGAACGGATGACAAAATGTACATCACTGCATACACACAAGGACTGGATGTTTAAAAAAAAAAAAAAAAAAAAAAAAAAAAAAAGGCACATGAGTGCTTATTCCATTATCCTCGAAATAGAAGAATAAAATAAAATTAAGAATTTAAGGTACTGTCAGGTCTGTACGTGAAGTTGACCTGGGATATCGTAACATTCCCCACCTATAATTCATCAGACGCCACCGAAATTCGAACCCACGACTTCATGAACCCATAGGGTCGGAGTCGAATGGTCTTAACTACTCAGCTATAGCGTCCGTCACCGATATAATGAATATCATCAGTACTGTTGGTCTATGTGAAAGCTGGGGTGGAGGTGAGGGTGAGGGTGGGGGAAGGGGGTCAGGGTTAGCGTTAGTAAACTCAAGTCCTTCACTGTGCTGACCTCAGCACTGCCTTCATATCTAATGGTCATTTTAAATCGGCCAGTGTAGGGAGTGACCTGAATTTTCCTTGACAATTTAGCAGAACGGTGGTGGGTCGGTAGTCTAGAGGATAATTATAACGCACCTGCCTAGAAAGCGGAAAAGTCCGTTTTTGATCCTCGTTTGTGCCCGAAACTTTTTCTCCCATTCTCTAGACCGTGAGTGGTGGTTTGGGTGCTAGTTTTTCGGATGAAGCCATAAATCGAGGTCCCGTATGCAATACGGATTCAGCACACGTAAAAGAACCCGCGGTAACAAAAGACTTGTCCCTGGCAACATTCTGTGGAAAAAAAAGCCACTCTTATAGGGAAATTAAAGTCCCCAAAAAGTCCTTCGGTTGAGACTGTAACTCGAGGCCCCGTGTGTGAAAGCACGCAGAACATCTTGCACACATGTTAAATCCTGTTCCCTTTTCGTAAAAGTAGGCCATTGTGTGCCGGTGGGAACAGATGACATTAACAAAACCGCATACACACAGGGACTAGATGTAAAAAAGCACATGAGTGGTTATTCCATTATTCTCGATATGAAAAAAAATAAATAAAAATAAATAAATAAAACAAATACACACGCAGACTCAAAAGGAAAAAAAATGGGTGGCGCTGCTCTTGTGGTGAAGTACTGTTCCTTGGGATAATTCCGCACAGATAAATCTGCCATGACTTATTAAATTGGTATACAATACAAAAACAGACTCCGCACGATGATGTACATGACCATTGACAATCATCCTGCTGTTTTCGGAAGAGTAGGAGGCCACTGTGTGCCGATGAGAAAGGATGACAAAATTGACAAAACTGCATACACACGGGGACTGGATGCAAAAAAACATATGAGTGATTTTTCCATGATCCTCGAAATAAAAGAATAAATAAATAAATAAAATATTACCACTCTAAGTCACGGAATATGACCGGCCACCATGGTGGCAGTAGCAGAGTGGACAGCTGACTGAAAAAATGTGAGTTCGAACCCCTTAAGACGTTAGTGGCGTCACAGTGACCATGTACTAATGGCTTCCCTATCATAGGCGTATTCTGGAAAAGCCACCGAAAAAATAATAATAAAAAACCCAACAACAACAACAACAAAACAAAAAAATGCACCTGATTATGGATGTGGCTGTATGGTTTGAGGTTGGGATAAGTGGCGTGTGGACAGAGGTGCTGGGACGATTCACTCATTTTGTATTTTCATTCATTTATTCTTTTTTAACGAGGATAATAGAATAAGCACTCGTGTGCTGCTTTTTTTCTTTACAACCAGTTCCCATGTGTATGCGGTTTTGTAAACTTTGTCATATGTTCCCTCTAGTACACAATGGCCTACTCTATCGAAAAGCGGAACAGGTTTTAATCTGTGCGTTTATGTTCTGCATGCGTCTGCAAACGGGGCCTCGGTTTACAGTCTCATCCGAAGGACTTTTGGGGAGTGTGGAGCCTGCACACCAGGGGAAAATATCCTCTTGAACAGGATTCGAACCCGAGTTGTCAGATTGCGAGCGCAATGTTCTAACCACTAGGCTATCCGTCCCCCTGTGTGTACATGTGATCAAAAACCAAACACAGTTACAAACGAATAAACAATAGGCGTCTACA
>CM060327.1:11524673-11542173 GCA_030674155.1 Stramonita haemastoma | reverse complement strand
GTCATCCATCTGTTTAAAAAAGTATAATGATAATAATAATAATAATAATAATAATAATAAATAATAATGATGATGATAATAATAATAATAATTATTATTATTATTATTATTATTATTATTATTATTATTATTATTATTATTATTATAAAACAAAAATTAAAACAAAACAAACCAAAACAAATTGGACAAACAGTGAAAAAAAAATTTTTTTTAAGACTCCCCCAAATAAAACACGCACACACATGCCTACACTCCACAACATCCAGTTTTCGTTTGTTTGTTTGTTTTTGTTGGCACACTTTTAACGTGAATGTACAACTGTCTAAATCATCTTGTAGTGAATGGACATTAGACTGATAAGGAGAAGAAGAACTCAACAACAACAACTCAACAATAACAGCAATAACAACAACTACAAACACACACACACACACACACACACACAACACACACACACACACACACACACACACACACACACACACACACACACACACACACACACACACACACACACACACACACACACACACACACACACACACACACACACACACACACACACACACACACACCACGCGTATCTCTCTTTTAAATTGATTAAAGAAAAAATATATATACACACATGTATACACATCCAAACCCACACCCATATATCCCCTCCACCATACATACTCATATCACACACATAACAAAAAATAAAACAGTAACTCAAAACAGAAGAGAGAGAGAGAGAGAGAGAGAGAGAGAGAGAGAGAGAGAGAGAGAGAGAGAGAGAGAGAGAGAGAGAGAGAGAGAGAGAGAGAGAGAGAGAGAGAGAGAGAGAGAGAGAGAGAGAGAGAGAGAGAGAGAGAGATTTATTCTTTTATATCGAGGATAACAGAATAAGCAATCATGTGCTTTTTTTCATCCGGTCCCCGTGTGTATGCAGTTTTGTAAATATTGTCATCTGTTCCCACCGGCACACGATGGCCTACTCTTACGAAAAGCGGAACAGGATTTAACGTGTGCGCAAGATGTTCTGCGTGCGTTCGCACACGGGGCCTCGGTTTAAAGTCTCATCCGAAGGACTTTTGGGAGAGTGGAGTCAGCACTGATGTTAACTCCAGGAAGAAAATTTCCTGTCTGACCACTAGGCTATCCGCCCCCCAACCAGGAGAGAGAGAGAGAGAGAGAGAGAGAGAGGAGAGAGAGAGAGAGAGAGAGCAAAAAAAAAAAAACCCACTCACACGCATCAAGGGAATTAACTCTTAGCGAGAAAACCTCTTCAAAGTCTGCACGTTGTGAAGGGAAGACGCGAAAAAATGGCGTCCGTTCCTCAAGAGAGTAGTACCACCAGTACTTCCACTTCGGAAACCCAAGCGGAGGGTTCAGAAAATCCACCAGCAAATAACCCAGGACCTAGTGAAAAGGATGAGGCATTTTCGGACTTTTATACGGAGGTTTGTTTCTGTCAAGTGATGTGCGTGTGGGCCTTTCTGGTTACTTCCCCAACAAACGTTTATGAATCTGGGCCTACGTCTACAAACGTTATTTCCAACTTCAATTTCCCCAAGTCAGCTTCACAAACTGACTGTTTGCTTGTGCTCAGTCACTATGATTAATCGCAATCATCTTCATTACTATGGTTATTTGTATACATTTTGTTCACAGTTGTGCTTGAAATTCGGAAAAATGGAAAGGAAAGTCAGCTGGTTAGCTATGACAGCTATTTCAGTATTTGAACTGATGACATTTATTCAACGGGCCATCAATTTTCAAGTGCTTAGGGTACTTAACTGTAGCCGATTACTTAAGTGATGAAATTTGTTGTCATAGTATGCTATCACTGATAGTGGGAATAGTTGTTTTTTTTTTATATATTCATTTAGAGGTTTGGGATAATAATGTAACTTAGTTTTAAAAGACTTTTTTGAAGATGCTATCACAGTAATTTACTGTTTGTGTTACAGACATGCAATGCATGCAGTCAGTCACATACATTTATACAGAAGTGGTTAGGCCTATTGCTAACTGAATAATAAGTAAATTCAGAGTGCTAGTTTAATAAGTGAGTTCAGAGTGTTTTCGGAGTTCAGAGTGTTTCTGCTGTTTGTTTTAGGCTTATAATTGAAAGCAGAGTCCTGGTTCAATGATAAAATAGATCTCTGAATGCATAGATCTATAGTATAGGTGATAATGCTATCTCAGTATCTGAGATAAGTTGGGTTTTTTTTCATAGTGCTAGCTGAGTGAAAAGTGAATTCACAGTGCTTGCTGGATCATGTCAAGTGAATGTAGAATGCTAAGTGAATTTATATTATAACCTTATTATTCTATTTAAATGAATTCAGAGTGCTAGCTAAATAAGTTAATTCAGAGTGTTTGTTCATTGATAACTAATGTTATGTGCATTACATCACAGAATTCCAGCTGAATAAATGTTTTCTCGTTTTGATTAATGACTTCAGAGTGCTACTGATAGTTTTTTTTATAAAATTTATTCATTTATTTATTCTTTTATATCGAGGATAACAGAATAAGCAATCATGTGCTTTTTTTTCATCCGGTCCCCGTGTGTATGCAGTTTTTGTAAATATTGTCATCTGTTCCCACCGGCACACGATGGCCTACTCTTACAAAAGCGGAACAGGATTTAACGTGTGTGTAAGATGTTCTGCGTGCGTTCACACACGGGGCCTTGGTTTAAAGTCTCATCCAAAGGATGAATAACTGAATTGCTTTACTCAGTTGTAACTTGCTGTTTGCTGGGTGGATTTTTGCCCAGGGGATGAAAATCAGGTCATGGATGCACAACAACAAAATATTGACACTTGGTTTGTGGTTAAATCTTGCTGCTCATGAGAACTCCATCAGACACACCACTAAGTGTACTATTCATTTTTAATTTAATTGGCAAATTTATTCTTCTTATCATAACTCCATGCAGACACCCCCCTCCCTTTCTAATACTTACACGCTACACCTCAAATCACAGACTATGTATGCTGTGTAGTATTGGTACTGTAGAAGGGGAGATAATAAAAAATATGTAGTCAGTGAACTATGTCATGACCTTCCATCAGGAATCTAGACATCTTTACACCTAATGACAAAGTAGTACACACACACTTACAGTATTAAAACTTTTCTACCATTTAGTAAACTAGGTTAGCTTTTTTTTTTTTTTACTCATTGAGTTTATGATTAACAATACAAGATTAGTTTGGAAGTAAAGAAGAAGTCTGTGTATCACTTCTTTGTCTTTTTATGTCAGTCATTTTTTTGTTTGTTTGTTTGTTGTTTAAAGTTTTATTTTTATTTTTTCTCCTCAGGTATTGGTTTTATCACATTTTAAGTGTTGTTTGCCTAGGTGAAACCCTTAGGGTTGACTGGGGCTTTGATAGTAATGATACAAGTAACTGAATCATGGATTTTAATGTTGATGATTTAATTATAGAGCTTTGCACAGTTCTAAACTGAGCACTTAAAAAAATCTTTGTGATAAAAAAAACATCTTTTTGATCAACACACATACATATTATTGTATGCATTTTAAAATATAATCCGTGATATTTCATCTAGACAATTCAGCATTTTTTATTCAACAGACCTACAAAAGCAAAATTTTACATAAATGATAAAGTGCAATTTTATACTCAGTCATCAATTTCATTGTCAAGAGAAGTAGAGAACTATGAATTACAGTTTACATGTAATAATTATATACAGAATTTTTCTAATAATTTAAACTAATGCTTAAGTTCCTACAACAATGCAAGGTTTATTTGTATGAAAGCATTTTTTTTTTTTTAATCAATAAGCTGCATTTGATTGGAGTGCTCTGATTTTTCCTTTTCTAATTAAATGTATTTTAGTTAGAAAAAATACCAACCAGAAAAATATCATTTTGTTTTAAATAACAAATCCAACATTTGTACACAAAACTTTGCTAACAGTAACACAGTAACTGTGTTCTCATCAAGTATGTCAAACACTTTTATCAGTTTTGTGCAATTTGGCAAGATGACTGCCAGAGCTTTGATTCTTGAGGCAGTGACAACCCTGATAGTAATACTGCAGCCCTGATAGTGATGCTGCAGCCCTGATAGTGATATTGCAGCCCTGATAGTGATGCTGCAATCCTGATAGTGATACTGCCAGCCCTGATAGTGATGCTGCAGCCCTGATAGGTGCTGCAGCCCTGATAGTGGTGCTGCAGCCCTGATAGTGATGCTGCAGCCCTGATAGTGATGCTGCAGCCCTGGTAGTGATGCTGCAGCCCTGAAAGTGATGCTGCAGCCCTGATATGAGCTGATAGAGATACTGCAGCCCTGATAGAGATGACTGCAGCCCTGATAGTGATGCTGCAGCCCTGTAGTGATCTGCAGCCCTGATAGTGATGCTGCAGCCCTGATACTGCAACCCTGATAGTGATGCTGCAGCCTGATACTGTAGTGTGATAGTGATGCTGCAGCCCTGATACTGCAATGTAAGTGATGCTGCAGCCATGATACATGATAGTGATCTGCAGCCCTGATAGTGTACTGCAGGTGTGATAGTGATGCTGCAGCCCTGATACTGCAGCCCTGATAGTGATACTGCAGCCCTGATAGTGATCTGCAGCCCTGATAGTGATGCTGCAGCCCTGATACTGAGGTGTGATAGTGATGCTGCAGCCCTGATACTGCAACCCTGATAGTGATGCTGCAGCCTGATACTGTAGGTGTATAGTATGCTGCAGCCATGATACAGTGATAGTGATACTGCAGCCCTGATAGTGGTACTGCAGCCCTGATAGTGATACTGCAGCCCTGATAGTGGTACTGCAGGTGTGATAGTGATGCTGCAGCCTGATACAGTATAGTGATACTGCAGCCCTGAAATAGTGATGCTGCAGCCCTGATAGCGATGCTGCAGCCTGATACTGCAGTGATAGTGATGCTGCAGCCCTGATACGATATGCAGCCCTGATACGTATGCAGCCTGATAGTGATGCTGCAGCCCTGATAGTGACACTGGAAGTGTGATAGTGATGCTGCAGCCCTGATAGTGATGCTGCAGCCCTGATAGTGATACTGCAGCCCTGATACTGATACTGCAGTCCTGATAGTGATACTGCAGCCCTGATACTTGCAGTGATACTGCAGCCTGATACTTACAGTGATACTGCAGCCCTGATAGTGATACTGCAGCCCTGATACTTGCAGTGATACTGCAGCCCTGATACTTACAGTGATACTGCAGCCCTGATAGTGATGCTGCAGCCCTGATAGTGCAGCCCTGTGTGTGTGTGTCTGTGTTTGTGTGTGTGTGTGTTGTGTGTGTTCAACAAAGTTTTTATTTCCTGCCAATGTCACTAGTGTTTATGTTGTATGGAGAAAAGAAACTCTGTCAGCCAGCAGCTTGCAATATAATATCATTGTATCAGATTGTAGCATCACAATTGAACAGTTTCTGAAAACAATTTTGTTCTTTTTCTGAATAAGTGTTATTCTGAATCATTTTGATTGGTGATTGTAAATGTAAGTATCAACAATAACATTGAAATCTAAAAAATAAAGAAAAAGAAAAAAGTCCCACCAACTTGAAATCTACAAAATAAATACCACCCCCCCCCCAACACACACACACACAACACAGACACACACACACACACACACAACACACACACACACACACACACACACACACACACACACCACACACACACACACACACACACACACACACACACACACACAAACTCACAAAAAAACTCTCCCATTGCAGTACTACAAAACTCAAAAGGGGTTTGTTTTGTTGTTGTTTTTTTAATGGACTTGGCAATAACTGTACAACGAAAAATGATAGTTGCATATAATTTTGGCATAGGTACAGCTTTCATGTCAGTGAAGGGTGGTTGTTGTTTTTTTTAGAGGGATGACAATAGTCTTCATCACACAATCATGCCGCTGCATGACAGCTTGTGTGTCTGTCAAAAACATGTACTCTTGAGTCTACTGTTAATGTTATGTTGTGTGCGGGCTTTGTCATGAACTTGTCATAAACTTAAAAGCGACTGTATGTATGTATTCAAGCTACAAACTGTTTAGTTTTTATGTCCCTTTTTTTTTCTTTCTGTGTAATGACTTAAGATAGTATTTTTTCTTTTCTTTATAGAGGTTGTGTGTGTGTGTGTGTGTTTGTCTGTATGCATGTGTGTGTGTGTGGGTGGGGGGGGGGGGGGGTTACTGTATCAGTGTATGTGTTAAATCCAGAGACATTTGTAATGCCATTGAATAAATTTTAAGATCATATTTGGTTTTTCTCCTCTCTCTCTCTCTCTCTCTCTCTCTCTCTCCCTCTCTCTCTCTCTCTCCTCTCTCTCTCTCTCTCTCTCTCTCTCTCTCGTTTCTCTCTCTCTCTCTCTCTCTCTCTCTCTCTCTCTCTCTCTCTCTCTCTCTCTCTTCTCTCTCTCTCTCTCTTCTCTTCTTCTCCTCTCTCTTTCTCTCTTCTTTTTCTTTATGACCTTGACCTCGTGTCTTTATCATTTATTTTAAAAGAGGGTATTGTTGAATCTAGATTCTTAAGTATAAAGGATGCATGAGGAAGTGTTTTAAGTGCGACAGGAACCACTTTGATAGAATAGAGATGCATGAATTAAAACACTCATAAACCACATCCACACGCACACTCAACACACTACTGTGTCACTGTCAGTGTATGCATGCCTGTGTGTGTGTGTCAAAGTCAAAGTCAAATTTTTATTTACAATGTACCATCTGTAAATAAAACTTTGACTTTGACACACACACACAGGCATGCATACACACGCACGCACGCATGCGCACACATGTGCGTGCGCGCACACACACACACTCACACACACACACACTTGCAGGCATGCACGCACGCATACTCACAAAAACACTCACATAATATCAAATACCATTAGTTGTAACTTGCTGGCAAGATTTTTTTTGAAATAGTCAAGGTTAGCAGCCATACGATACATGCTGAAAGCTTTGTCACAGAACATAACGTATTGACAGCAAGCATCCCTTTACTTTGTGTGTGCTGGTCAGCACATGGAGACAGAAGTTGCAGGGCTGCGTCATAGAGATAAAGAAACAAAAACAATACTGGTGATGTTGAGAGAAAAAGTTGGTTTATATGCTAACGATTGCATTTATAACTAAGGGGTATACTCTTTCAAGTCTTTGAAAAGGTGTTGCTTCTCATGTCATACATGTCAGTGTCTGTGTGTGTAACAGTAACAGTATTACATATTAGTAGCAGATGATCTGTTTAAAAAAAAAAATCATTATTCATATCACATTATCAGTTGCAGATGTTCTGTTTTGTTTTTTTACATCAGACTTCAGTTGCAGAAGTTTTATTTGTAAACATTAGTAGTCAGTAGCAGATGTTCTGTTTATAAATAACTTTATTTCATATTGGTCATCAGTAGCAGATATTCTGTTTATTTCATATCAGTTGTCGGTTTCAGATGTTCTGTTTATTTCATACCAGTCATCACTTGTGGGTGTGCTTTTTATTTTCATATTTGACAGTCAATTAGCCATCAGTAGCAGCCCTTGTGTTTATTTCATTCATGTCGGTATCAGTAGCTAACTTCTGTTTATTTCATATCAGTTGTCGGGTTTTCAGATGTTTGTTTATTTCATATCAGTTGTCAGTTTCAGGTGTTGTGTTTATTTCATATCAGGCATCAGTAGAAGATGTTCTGTTAATTTCATATTGGTTATCAGTTTCAGGTGTTGTGTTTATTTTATATGACTACTGAAAAACTGAGTTGTGGTTGTTTGTGTGTGCCAGGTGAAGGCCATTGAGAAGCGGGACTCTGTGCTGACCAGCAAGCAGCAGATTGACCGATTGACCCGCCCTGGTGCCACCTATTTTAACCTGAATCCATTTGATGTAAGTCACTTCTTTTTGTTGTGTGTGTTCTTCATTTGTTGTTTTTTTTCAATGACACTTTAGCTGAGTGGTTAAGATTATTTGACTTCAAATCCCATGGGCTTGTGAAGTCAAGGATTCAAATCTCGGCAGTATTGGTGTTCGATGAATTTGGGGGGGGGGGGGGATTTTTATGACCCCCCAGGTCAACTTCAAGTGCAGACCTGCCAGTGCCTTAATTCTCGGAGTATTTTTTATGTAATACCCAGCATACAATATATGTACATGTATATATATATATATGCCCATTAAAGATCCTGTAATCCATCATTTTATATCAGTTTTAAGGGGATTACAGAAACATTAACATACCCAGCATACATCCCCACAGCCAGAATGTGGCTACCTTTATGGAGGGCAGAAACAGTGGCATATGCCAAATCCCACCATTAGTGAACCTTGGAGCTCTAGCTATGGAACCAAAAAAACCCAAAAAATCCTGCAATCGTATTGATGTAAGTCACTGTTGTTGATGTTGTTTTTGTGGATGCATTAAAAGCATATTTGACACTACATCTCAGTTTCTTACCTTCTCTGGGTCTTGTCAAGCTTTGTCTTCATTGTAACTGTAAATAAGGCCCAGGAGGGGCCATTTCTGATGTAATTAAAGATGTTTACATGTACTTATAGCCGCCGCTGTTAGTCTAGTGGTTAGGGCGTTGGACTGGTAATCTAAAGGTTGCGGGTTCGATCCCAGCTTTCCGCTATGGCATTGTGCCCTTGGTAAAGGCACTTTACGGCTATTTTCTCACCCCACCCAGGTGTAAAAGGGGTACCAACCTTGTGTTGGGGGTTAACCTTGCGATAGACTGGCGTTCTATCCAGGGGGGAGTCTATGACTCTCAGTCGCTTAACGCCACAGAAACCGGGATAAGCACCGGCCTGATGAGCCTTAGGCTCGGGACAGACTTTAACTTTTTAACATGTACATGTTGAGTGGTGATCAAACGTTTGCCTGGTTTCTGACAGTATTGTTTGTGTTTCAGGTTTTATGCATTGACCCAGACACACCATTGAACGATGTCAAGAAGAAATACAGACAGGTTAGTTGCCTATATAACACCATTTTCAGCTTTCGAGACTTTACTGGGGAAAAAAATCTTGGCTGTGGTGGCAAAATAGAAAAGAGTGTGCAGAAATTGTGTGTGTGTGTGTGTGTGTGTGTGTGTGTGTGTGTGTGTGTGTGTGTGTGTGTGTGTGTGTGTGTGTGTGTGTGTGTGTGTGTGTGTGTGTGTGTGTGTGTGTGTGTGTGTCCATCCTGGACCATGGCGAATGGCCAACACAGTAGAATGGTCAAGTCAAGTCAAGTGGACAGTCGCCATAACTGTGTGGGTCCATGAAGTCGTGGGTTTGAAATCTCGACATCATTTGATGAATTTAGGGTGTGAATTTTAATTATTTTCTAAGTCAATTTCAAGTGTAGACCTGCCAGTGCCTTAATTCCCTTCATGTATATACACATGCAAAAGATCCAGTGTGCAGCGCATTTAAGATCCCATAATTCATGTCAGCATTCGGTCGCCTACAGAAACCTTGACATACTCGCATACGTCCTGGAGTCGGAATATGACTGCTTCATGGTGGGCAAAAATGGTCACATATGCGAAATCTCACCATTGGTGAACTTTAGAACTCTAGCCAAGGAATGATGGGGAAAAAACTGTCAAAAGTCAAGTGAAAAATACTCTCATCATCCCATGAAGGGCACTTACAACACTGACAGGCACACAGTTGATAGGAGTCATAATCTTGTAAAAAAAAAAATAAATAATAAAAAACTTTAGCCTGCACCCTAGCTATGGTGCACCACCAGCACAGGTGGAGGAATTTGCTGAACAACTCTTCAGTGCAGTGGGCAAAATAAAGAAGAAATTAGTTTTGATTTGCAGTGTTAAAAATGTGTGAAACTAGAGGCCTGACATCCAGGTAGAGGCTCCCATCCGCACAGTGTGGAGGAAGTTGATGAACAGCTCTTCAGTGCTGTAGCCAGGATAAAGAAGTTTTGATTTGCAGTGTTTAAAATGTGTTAAACTAGAGCCAAATGTCCTAAATCCAGGTGAGACTCCATCAGCATATGGAGCAGTTTGAACAGCTCTCAGTGCAGTAGCAAGATAAGATGTTTTGATTTGCAGTGTTTAAATGTCCGGGATTTGGTCCAGGTAGGGCTGTTTGATGTGTTGTAAGCAGCATGTTTGTGTGTGTGTGTGTGTGTGTGTGTGTGTGTGTGTGTGTGTGTGTGTGTGTGTGTGTGTGTGTGTGATGTGTGTGTGTGTGAGGCGTGTGTGTGTGCAGATGTCTATCCTGGTGCATCCTGATAAACAAAGAGGATGGAGAGAGCACAGAAAGCCTTTGAAGGTGAGGGTCACCTCCTGTTCTTAATTAATTAATCTTTATTTTTCAAGGGTAACAGAGTAAGCATGCACATACTTTAGTCTACTAGGCTTGCAATAGATGCACGTCTGCAACTCTGCATTTGTGGCTCTGTTTGACACAGGTTTTTTGTTGGTTGTTATTGCTTTTGTCTAGGTCTTTTTTGACCTCGTGTATGATTTGTGTTATTTGTTAATGTTCTGGGAGGGATTGGTGTTTGTGAAGTGTGAGTGAGTGAGATGTGTGTGTGTGTGTGTGTGTGTGTGTGTGTGTGTGTGTGTGTGTGTGTGTGTGTGTGTGTGTGTGTGTTGTGTGTGTGTGTTTTTCATTCTTTTTTTCTATTCTTTTATTTTAAGGATAATGGAATATGTGCTTTTTTACATCCTGTCATGTGTGCATATGGTTTTAAAAATTATGTTATGGGTTCCTACATGCATATAATGGCCTACTCTTCCAAATGTGGAACAGGTTTTCACCTGTTCACAGGATGTTTTCCATGCCCTCACACTGGGACCTCGGTTTATAGTCTCATCTGAAGGACTTGGGATGGGGAGTGGAGTTGGCACTGATGTTAACTCCAGGGGAAAAAATCCCCTTGAAAGGGGTTCAAACCCAGATAGGCAGATCAACAGCACAATGAGCAACACTCTAATCACCAGGACTATCCCCCCCCCCCTGCATCCCCCTGCTGTGTGTGTGCACATGCCAGATTGCTTGCATATGGATTCTTTTTTGCATGTTTATTGTGTTCTGAATTTTTTCTATTTAAAAAAAGATCAGACAGCTGCAGTTTTAGAAAGTGAACTTTGTGTGTGTGTGTGTGTGTGTGTGCGTGCGTGTGCACGCGCGTGTGTGTGTGTGTGTGTGTGCGCGCATGTGCACTTTGTGTGTGTGTGTGTGTGTAATGTGAATGTTGTTGTTGTGGTTGCAGCGGTGAACAAAGCGTACAAGACCCTGGAAAATGAGGAGGGCCTGAAGCGCTGTAAAGACATCGTGGAGGAGGCTCGCACTCGCACCAACGACATGGTCAGTATAGCTAGTGCTGTGCTAGCTAGTGCTGTGCAGGACCCCTCTTTTTCCTCTCCTCCTACTTCTTCTCTTTCTCCTCTATTCTCTTCTTTTTCTTCTTCTTCTTCTTCTTCTTCTTCTTCTTCTTCTTCTTTTTCTTTTTCTTTTTCTTCTTCACAATTCTTCTTCTAATTCTTCTTCTTTCGCTTCTTCTTCTTCTTCTTCTTCTTCTTCTTCTTCTTCTTCTTCTTCTTCTTCTCTTCTTCTTCTTCAATTCTTCTTCTTTCGCTTCTTCTTCTTTCTTCTTCTTTTCTTCTTCTTCTTCTTCTTCTTCTTCTTCTTCTTCTTCTTCTTCTTCTTCTTCCTCTTCATGTAGGGAATGCTTTGATACATGTTATCACTTCTGCCATGCAAGTACATAAAGCATCAAAGACTTTTTAAAATATTGATTTTTTTTTTTGTTTAAGGATTTTAAAAAAAAAAAAGAATAGCTGGTATTGGATTGAAATAAATAGCTTAGCAAAAAGTCATGGGTTTAGGAATATGCATGGGAACTTCATGAATATTGTGCTAAAACATTTCAGATGATGAGACACCGAAAATTGGGGTTATGGTGACATGCTGTTTTCCAGCAGTTACTTTTCTCACTCATATTTGCAGTCTTTTGTGTGACTATGCAAGTGACTGATGTTGGCAAGGATGTGGATGGATGGATGTGTTACCTGTGATACACATCACTGTTCTGATAGTCCACATCTCTGATTGTGTGGATGGTATGGAATATGTTGATATACCGGGGGGATGTGATGAACACATCACTGTTCTGATAGTCCACATCTCTGATGTGGATGGATTAGTGTGTTAGCTGTAATACACCTGATAGTCCACATTTCATGTTTTTTTGTTGTTGTTGTTTTTATTCTTTTATATCGAGGATAATGGAATAAGCACTCATGTGTTCTTTTACATCCAGTCCCCATGTGTATGCAGTTTTGTAAATCTTATCATCTGTTCCCACCAGCACACAATGGCCTACTCTTACAAAAAGTGGAACAGGATTTAACGTGTGTGCAAGATGTCCTGCGTGCGTTCAAACACAGGCCTTGGTTTATGGTCTCACCGAAGGAGTTTTGGGGAGAGTGGAGTCAGCACTGATGTTAACTCCAGGGGGAAAATCCCCTTGAACAGGAATCAAACCCGGGTCGTCAAATTGCGAGCGCAATGTTCTGACCACTAGGCTATCCGTGATGTGATGTGGATGGATCAGTGTGTTAGCTGTGATACACCTCACTGCTCTGATTCTGCACATTCTTCCTGCTGCCTCACTAGTGGATGAAGTATAGGACAGCAAAAAGCTTTGGCCTGTCATTGACACTGTTCAAGTTGCTGCTGATGCCTGTGCCTTACTCCTGCCGTTGTTGCTGTTGTACTTGCAGATCAAACAGAAGAAGAAACAGCTGAAGAAGGAGGCGAGACCGCAAGACATTCCAGAAGATGACCCTGAAAAAGTAGGTTCCTGCAGCTGTTTTTTTGTTTTTGCTTTGTTTCTTTTTTTTTTTTTTCATAAAGGTGTGAAACATAGGCAAACTGTTCAGTGAATCTGGTACAAGCATGAAAAATCTTTGTACTGTGCAGAAAACAAATCATCAATTCATTGTTTTTTACCCAGATCTGATGTATGTGGGTGCTTGTATGCATGTAAAGAAAACTGAGAAGAAGATGCATCGATGATACCATTCTGATATGTTGACCCCAAAAATAATGCAGGTGCAGTGTGCCTACATCAAAGCAGTGTAATGTAGGGTTGTCTCCTGGATAAACCACAGTGTGTGCAGCCTTGGCTTGAGTTCAGTGTCTGTGCCTCTTGTGTTAGTGTGCACTACCTGGCCCTTTGTAGCCACACAGGAGGTCATCAGTGAGGGAGAGAAGATGAGCTTCACTCTCAACTGTGTGTTGCAGTACAAACACACTGTGCATACATACTGTCCAAATGCATCCACTGTTTGCTGTATGTCCATACATGTCAACTTTTTATTTATTTATTTTATTTATACCACTTTATGTCACAGCAGATTTCTCTACGTGAAATTCGGGCTGCTCTCCCCGGGGAGAGCGCGTCACCACTAGTGCAGCGCCTACACATTTTTTTTGTCTTTTTCTGTCTGCAGCTGTATTTGTTTCCCTATCAGAGTGGCCTTTTTCTGCAGAATTTTGCCAGGGACAACCCTCTTGTTGCCATGGGTTCTTTATGTGCGCTTAAATAATATGTAACACATGGGAGCTCGGTTTATCGTCTCATCCGAAAGACTAAAACCCAGACCCCACTCATGGTCTAATGGATGGGGGGAAAGTTTTGTGCCCAAACAGGATTCAAACCACCGCAATCTTTGACCCAGACTTTTCGCTCTCTAGACAGGCGCGTTACCTCTAGACTTTTCTGTTTGCTGTATGTCCAGATGTGTCCACTGTTTGCTGTGTGTTGTGGTACAAACCCTCTGTAAGTGTTTGCTATAATTGTGTTGCAGTTCAAACATGCGGTGTATGTGCAAACGTGTAAACTGTTCGCTGACTTGGAGAGAATGCGACAAGAGAGAGAAGCCAGGGAGATGCATGAAAGGTAAGCGGGGCAGAGTGTGATGGTGTCCACTGTAGGGATGATAGGGGGGGCCTGTCAGTATAGATAGCATCTCCACCTTCTGGAAATTCTGTGCTAGAAATTTCCTTTTTCTATTACTCTCTTTGTTTCTGCCTTTTTTTTTTTTTTCTTCCTGTCACCTTCTTGTCTATTTTCTGCCTTCTTGGTCCATTCTACTTTTTTTCCAGAAAACCTTAACAGCAGTGTGAAAGATTTTGCTCATATAACAGACAACATAGTTGCTGCCTAAGCGTTCAATGGAAAAGAGGTGTGATAATTTGATGTGGTTTGGTGTAATGTAATGCAGTGTGATCTGATTTAATGTGATGTGCTGTAAGTGGAACGTTGTTTTGTGCTGTACCTGAAAATCCCTCCACATCATTCAGACACAGTAACATAGATGGGCTAAATGAATATAAGAAAAACAAAACAAAACATGTGATGATATGACAGGGGAAATTTTAACAATTGATGGTGAGGAAAATATAAACAGCAGACCTGAGAATCTTCTACATTTTGTCGGAAATCTGTTTTTTTTGGCCGTCTCTAAGATCATTTTTTATATCAGTTTAAATCCATTGAGAAAATATTTTGGTATAACATATGTGTTTGTGTGTATTGATTCTTGGGTTGCTACAATTCTGACATGGCTGTTCTCACTTAGATGATTCTCACATGGATCATCTTTGTCCAAAGTCTTAATGTTGTCCAAAATTATTTTCATTAAATTATTCACTGAGCTGGCCAGCTGTCAAAAACACCAGAACAAGCACCACTTTTGTCATTCCGCAGAGTTCATAGGTCAGTTGCCACCTGTGGGAATGTTACGAAGATGCCTAAGTAAAGAGGATTATGTATGTGTTTCTTGAAAGTGTACCATTCAAGGACTCTGACATCAGCCATTTTAAATTGGCTAGGTAGAGAAATTGACAGTTTGTGAAAAGGCTCATGTGACCAATATTATTTCAAAAGTAATAGGACAACACTTTTGGGGGGTAACTCAATTATAGGTTAAGGCACTGATGTGTATAGCCAAGACAGGAAGGTCAGGATTGTAAATCACTTTATGTGGTACCCCTGTGAGTAGAACGAAAGTACTTTAAAATACCCATCAGTCATTAGTATTTATTTTCTCGAAAGGTTATCTGGGAAGAATGTGTGACTCTGCAAAGATGAATCCTTCCTATCCACATATTTTAGGTGTGTAAGCTGAGAAAAAAAATCAAAGAACATCTCCAGCGTGTCAGTGTGTTTTGCAATGGCTTCTTCCGTGTGTGCAGGAAAAGAAAGGCAGAGGAAGAAATAAAGGAGGCTGAGCGACAGGAACTGGAGAAGGAGTGGAAAAAGAATTATGAGGTAGGGAGTTGCTTCCCTTTGTGAGTTCTGTGTGTGTGTGTGTGTGTGTGTGTGTGTGTGTGTGTGTGTGGTGTGTGTGTGTGTGTGTGTGTTTTGCTATGAATTTGCAGCCTTCATATGAGGTGCTAGTCATGTTTTGTAGTAGAATGCCACTACTTTGAGAAGAAGTAGATACATAGCCATAAGTGTGTATGCCAAGATCTTGAAGAGGCCTACAGAATACTCACCAAGATCATGAAGAGGCATACAGAACATTCACAAGATGTTGAGGAGGCCTACAGGATATTCACAAGATGTTGAGGAGGCCTGCAGAATATTCACATGATCTTGTAGAGGCCTACAGAATATTCCATATCTTACAGAGGCCTACAGAATATTCACATGATCTTGCAGAGGCCTACAGAATATTCACATGATCTTGCAGAGGCCTACAGAATATTCACATGATCTTGCAGAGGCCTACAGAATATTCACAAGATGCTGAGGAGGCCCATGTCTGTGTGCATGGTGTGTTGACAGGACAAACTTCCTTCCGTCTTTCCTTCCTTCCTTCCTTCCTTCCTTCCTTCCTTCCTTCTTCCTTCCTTCCTTCCTTCTTTCCTGCCTTCCTTCCTTCCATCACTCATGTCTCTGTGGTGCGTGGTGTGTTGACAAGACAAACTCTCCTTCCTTCCTTCCTTCCTTCCTTCCTTCCTTCCTTCCTTCCTTCCTTCCTTCCTTCCTTCCTTCCTTCCTTCCTTCCTTCCTTCCTTCCTTCCTCCTTCCTTCCTTCCTTCCTTCCTTCCATCACTCATGTCTCTGTGGTGCGTGGTGTGTTGACAAGACAAACCTTCTCCTTCCTTCCTTCCTTCCTTCCTTCCTTCCTTCCATCACTCATGTCTCTGTGGTGCGTGGTGTGTTGACAAGACAAACTCTTCTTCCTTCCTTCCTTCCTTCCTTCCTTCCATCACTCATGTCTCTGTGGTGCGTGGTGTGTTGACAAGACAAACTCTTCTTCCTTTCCCTTCCTTCCTTCCTTCCTTCCTTCCTTCCTCCCTTTCCTTCCTCATGTCTCTGTGGTGCGTGGTGTGTTGACAGGACAACTCATCTCTCTCTTCCTTCCTTCCATCCTTCATTCATTCATTCATTCACTCATGTTTCTGTGGTGCATGGTGTGTTGACAGGACAGATTCTTCCCTTCCTTTCCTCGTTCCTTCATTCCTTCCTTCCTTCATTTATAATTTTATTCATTCATTCATTTATTCATTCATTCATTCCTTCACTCATGTTTCTGTGGTGCATGGTGTGTCGACAGAACAAACACTTCTCTCTCTTCCTTCTTCCATCCTTCATTCCTTCCTTCCTTCCTTCCTTCACTCATGTCTCTGTGGTGCCTGGTGTTTTGTCAGGACAAACTCATCTCCCTCATCTTCCTCCCATCCTTCCTTCCTTCCTTCCTTCCTTCCTTTCCCTTCCTTCCTCCTTCCTTCCTTCCTTCCTTCCTTCCTTCCTTCCTTCATTCCTTCCTTCCTTCCTCATTCCTTCATTCATTCATTCATTCATTATTACTTCCATCACTCATGTTTCTCTAATGGTGCGTGGTGTGTCGTCCACAGGACAGCCGCTCTGACCGTGTGGACAGTTGGCGGAGCTGGAAGCGGGGAGGGAAGAAAGCCAAGGGCTCCTTCCGGCCGCCCAAAGTCAAGACAGAGAAACTTTAGTGAACAGCGGCCACACTGTGTCCTCTTCACTTCTCTCTCCTCGGGGGTTTTATGAACTGTTTTAGACCCAGCGTATGATGAAGTCTGTGAGTGAGTGAGTGAGTTGGTGAGTGTGTGTGTGGGGGGGGGTTGGGGAGGGGGGGGGGAGGGATCCACAGTCCACTGCAGACCATTATTTCTCTACACGCTTCACTCTCTGGTCTGAAGAGTGAGGGTGCAGACGGTGGCATGAATTGAAACAATGACGTAACAAGTGTGTGTTGTTCACAGAATCAAACCAGATGGTGGTCATGGTGGTGTGTTAGTGGGGGGAATTTTTTTTTTGATAGAAAAAAAAACCCTCACAGCACAACCTGATTAGTTTTTCTTAGCAACTCTAAGAAAGGCTGCCTGGTTTTATTTAGAAAAGAAATGGAAACGAAAAATATGTTTGTGACATAGAGCAAGGACGCATTGTCCTACAAGTCCCATTGTGCTTTTGAAGTAACTG
>CM060327.1:11514673-11519673 GCA_030674155.1 Stramonita haemastoma | reverse complement strand
GGGGGAGGAGGGTAACTGTCCCATACCCAAAAGTCTCACTATTGGTGAACCTGGGACCTTTAGCTGAGGAAAGAAAGTACATAAGCAGTCACACTTGTAGGCATACATACATACATGTACAGCTATATCCCAAATGCAAAGAGATGAACATGCACAGGCTTACAGGCACAACCGTTTTTGCATCCAGAAACAAAATAAAAATGTGTCCTTCAAACTGGCTGGTGATGGATGGTGTGTGCTGTTCGAGATGGCACACAGACGGTGGAGATAGTGCTGATGGCAGAGGTGGTGTCTGTGTTAGTGGCAGAGGTGGTGTCTGTGTTAGTGGCAGAGGTGGTGTCTGTGTTAGTGGCAGAGGTGGTGTCTGTGTTAGTGGCAGAGGTGGTGTCTGTGTTAGTGGCAGAGGTGGTGTCTGTGTTAGTGGCAGAGGTGGTGTTCTGTGTTAGTGGCAGAGGTGGTGTTGATGGCAGAGGTGTTGGTGTTCATGGCAGAGATGGTGTATTCATGGCAGAGATGGTGTTCAATTGGCTGAGATGAGCAGATGGTGTTAATGACAGAGATGGTGTTTGATGGCAGAGGTGGTGTTGATGCAGATATGGTGTTAATGGCAGAGATGGTGTTGATGGCAGGGATGGTGATGTGATGGCGAGATGTGTTAATGGCGGGGATGGTGTTGATGGCGGAGATGGTGTTATGGCGGAGAGGTGTTATGGTGGAGTGGTGTTAATGGCGGAGATGGTGTTAATGGCGAGGTGGTGTTAATGGCGGAGATGGTGTTGATGGCGGAGATGGTGTTAATGGCAAGATGCGGAGATGGTGTTAATGGCGGAGATGGTGTTAATGGCGGAGATGGTGTTAATGGGAGAGATGGGAATGGTGTATGCAGATGGTGTTAAATGGCGGAGATGGTGTTTAATGGTGGAGATGGTGTTATGCAAGATGGTGTTAATGGCGAGATGTGTTAATGGCGAGATGGTGTTAATAGGCGGAGATGGTGTTAATGGCGAGATGGGTTAAGTGGAGATGGTGTCTGTATTAGTGGCAGAGATGGTGTTAACGGTGGAAATGTTAATGGCTGAGATGGTGTTAGTGGCTGAGATAGTGTTTATGACAGAAATGGTTATGCAACGAATGGGCGGAAAATCTTATGGCTCACGCAGAGAAATCTGCCTTGACGTAGAGTGGTATATAATAAATAAGATCAATTAAATAAATTTGACCATTCTGTGGATTTCAATAATTTTATGCATGTTTGAAATGTCAACTTCAGTAAAAATTATATTTTGTATCTGACCTTCATGGGATGATTCAAGTAGTTTTGACTTGACATACCTACATGTACATGTACCCCCTAAAAATCTCGAACTGCATTTCATGATACTTCCATTGCGTTCATTCTCTGCTTTATCGTTTGGTGTGGTAGGTATGTGGTAGGTATTGTGGTAGGTATTGTGCAGCGTTATTTACATATGCGTGCGTGATGTTTGTATAAAAGAAAACGAGAAAGAGTGTTACTCACAACACAAAAGGGGAAGACCTTCAAACTATGCATAATGTTGTTGTTGTTCCCCAGCTTAACACTCTGGGGGTCACCCAGAAGTGTTCTCTGACTCACTAATCCCACCTGGGAATCACTGTGAGATTGAAATTACACACACTGAGTGAGAAGTTTGGTGTATGACTGTTTTCAAGTACCTCGCCATATAGGCAGCCATAGTCCTGACTTCAGAGGATTGTTTTCTCCTTTTAAGGAGACTGCAGGTTGTTCTGTTAAGAGCATTGTCATGGCTGAAGGCAATCTCAACACAACATTTTACAACATCACAACATTTCAGTGTAGGCCTTGGCAATGAGCTGACATCAATAACTGACACAGCTTTTGGCCTGAGCCAACTATGTATAATGATACGTCGTCCTTTCCCTTCCCCTCCCCCTCACACCACACACACCACACCATACCACACCATACCCTACCTGACAACATCTATTTTGTCAGTCATTCCTCTGTCAGCTTGGACTTTGTTCGTGACTTCTTAACAATTAGCTCTCACCTCACCTCATGTCACGTCACTGTCACGTCACGTCATCAAATTGACGTCTTTGGTCCATACTGGATGTTATGTCGAGGATGAGAAGGAAGCTTTAATGTAATGCTCCATTCACTTTAAACGCCTCCGTAGAACACCACACACACACACACACACACACACACACACACACACACACACACACACACACACACACACACACACACACACACACACATTTTACGCATCAAATACACACACACACACACACACACACACACACACACACACACACACACACACACACACACACACACACACACACACACACACACATTTTACGCATCAAATTCATCTTCTTAGTCCTTTAAAAAAAAAAAAAAATTAAAGTTAACCCCCCAACCTCATCCCCCCCCCCCCCCCCACACACACACACCCCTACTGTCTTTCCCCTCTACCGTCCTCCCTCTCCAAATCTGGGAAGTTTGTTTTTTTACTAGGACGTGTTTTTTTTTTAACCACCCCCTCACCTCCTTGCCCCTCCCCCCCCCCCCCCCCCCCCCCCCACCCCCCATCACGAAGCTGCATATAGATATAGCATCAAAGCCGTAAACCTTCTGCGTTCGTGCGTCACAGAGGGGGGGTCGGGTTCGCGCAGTGTTCTGTTCAGTGGCCGGTAGGTGTCTGACGCATAGAGGCTTGCCCCCCTGCCAAGATTGGACCCTAAGGCCCGGCAGGCAGGCAAGGCAGGCAGGCAGGCCCCTTTTAGTCTTTTCCACCTAGGCCCTAATACCTACTGCCTGCGTGTAGCCTAGCCCGGGGGTCAGGTTTGGCCGGAATACTAAATGTGGATACCTTCGGCTTGGGTTCAGGTTTGGCTTAAACGTGGATTTGTTTTGTTTTGTTTTTTTAGTGGGCGGGAGTGGAAGACAGAAGGAAGTGTGGTCCTTTTTGTGTCTATTTCAGGATGCGTATTACTTAACGTGCTGTGTCGTGGTGACGGTGTTGGGGGTTGAGAAATCCAAGTGAAGCGAGGAGGTAGGTAGGTACGTGTGTGTGTGTGTGTGTGTGTGTGTGTGTGTGTGTGTGTGTGTGTGTGTTTGGGGGGGGGGGGGACTCGATAGAATGGACCAAGAAGGCAGAACATTGACCAGAAGAAGGTGACAGGAAGAACAGGAACAAGACAGAAACAGAAGAAGCCTATTTGCAAGAATTTCCAGAAGGTGGAGATGCTATCTATACTGACAGCCCCCCCCCCCCCCCTGGCATCCCCATGGGGGATAATGTCGATGTATGAGCAAGCCCAGTTCAACATGTTGGTATTAACAGTTTTATTAGTTCAGAACAACGAGCACCAGTACGATGAAATAAGTACAACAAGCAAACCTTATAATTATAGTTCAACATGTTCCCTCGCACAAACACAACCGGTCATCCACGTGTTCTTTTCTAGCATCATTACCAGTCAGATTTAAACGATGTGCCATACACCGGCAACTCCGAAACCCTCTAATACGAAAGCTTGCACACTGTCGTCACATGTTGTACACACTGTGATGTCACAACAGGTTTACGTCATGCAGTTTTTTTGCCGTCACGTTGATGACAGTGATTCTGTTGAAACACGGTCATGTCTTGCTGTGAGGTGGGGCTATCACTATGTTGGGGGGGGGGGGGAGGGGGGGCAGGGAGGGGGATGGGGTTCTGTGACTGAACTGTCACCGTTGCCTTCAAAGTGATTATAAGTAACCAAAAGGTGTGTGTGTGTGTGTGTGTGTGTGTGTGTGTGTGTGTGTGTGTGTGTGTGTGTGTGTGTGTGTGTACGCCCGTGTCAGTATGTGTTTGTCAGAGAGAAAGGGTGTGTGTGTGTTGTGTGTGTGTGTGTGAGAGAGAGAGAGAGAGAGGGGAGAGAGAGAGAGAGAGAGAGAGAGAGAGAGAGAGAGAGAGGAGAGAGAGAGAGAGAGAGTTTCCCATATTTAAGTCGTAGTCACATTTTCAATACCCGTCGTGTTTTATCGTCATGTGTGTGTGTGTGTGGGGGGGGGGGGGGGGGGGGGGGGGGAGGGGGGGCGGCATTGGCTGACGCCGCATGGTTTAACGTGTGACTGTCACTACACTTGTTATGAAAAAACACAGGAAGGTATTTTTTAGGTCTTGCTGTCACGCCAGTGTTATAAGTTATGCACCAGCGGTTTATTTTTAATACTGGGAAAAAACACACGACACACGATTGGACTATGAATAGTATAATATAATGTGTGTGTGTGTGCGCGCGCGCGCGCGCGCGTGTGTGTGTGTGTGTGTGTGTGTGTGTGTGTGTGTGTGGTGTGTGGTGTGGTGTGGTGTGTTTTGTGTTGTGTTGTGTGGGTGTTGTGGTGTGGTATGTGGTGTGTGTGTGTGTGTGTTTGTGTTGTATTGTGTGTGTGTGTGTTGTTGTTGTTGTTATCTTCAATTTAACGTCTGTTCACACTCAGTGATACTAGACGAGGAAAGTGGAAAGTAAAGAAGTTGAAGAAGGGAGTGGAAGGAGTGGGAGAAGAAAAGACTGAAGAGTTAGCATGTGGGTGGATGTTTTTGTACATGAAAAGGTAATAATACTTTTTAAAAAATAAATAAATAAAAACTTAGACATGAGAAAAGTTTAAATTTAACAAAGTGTGAACATTAAACATCAATAATGTAACTACAACAAATTTTCAAGTGGACTGTGCAATAAACATCTAGCAATGGCAAAGGCTAACTTTGAATTTTCAAATACATTTTTCAGAGACTGCTCGGAAAATACAGGTAAGAGGGGCTTTACAATTGGGCACTCAAATATATGATATAAGTAGCCTATTTGTAATGTGATCTCCACATAGACATTTGACATTTTTGCAAAATTTTGTGATGAATGCATTTAACTTCATTCTAAAATACAATGCATTACTCTTCTTGCGGTTATGACACTTAACTTTATTTTAGAGGGAGATA
>CM060327.1:11504673-11512173 GCA_030674155.1 Stramonita haemastoma | reverse complement strand
AACTGCGCCGTTAAGTTAGTCAGTGAGGACAAGACACAAGGCAATGGTCTGAGTGTATGCTACTGCTTAACCTTGCCCGGTGCTCTTCTCTTCATGGTGTGTTGGGCAAAGTGAAAGAAAAACCCCTCATGCTGTCTTTCTATAGCTCTATCTGCGTAGTGTTTTGTGTACTACAGAACATATTCCTGTCATCACTTATTTTTATGACTGAACTTTGTGTCTTTGTGTCTGTCTGTGTCTGTCTCTGTCTGTGGGTCTGTGTATCTCTCTCTCTCTGTGTCTCTGTGTCTCTGTGTCTCTGTGTCTCTCTCTCTGTCTCTCTCTCTCTCTCTCTCTCTCTCTCTCTCTCTCTCTCTCTCTCTCTCTCTCTCTCTCTCTCTCTCTCTCTCTCTCTCTCTCTCTCACAGACACACACACACACATATTTGTATGTCCGACTGTCTGTCTGTCTGTATGTCTGTATGTCTGTATGTATGTATATATGTATGTATGTATTACGTATGTATGTGCGTATGTATGTGCGTATGTATGTGTGTATGTCTGCTGTCTGTCTGTCTGTCTGTCTGTCTATATGTATGTATGTATGTATGTATGTATGTATGTATGTATGTATGTATGTATGTATGTATGTATGTATGTATGTATGATGTGTGTATGTATGTATGTATGTATGTATGTATGTATGTATGTATGTACAGTATGTATGTATGTTTGTATGTATGTATGTATGTATGTATGTATGTATGTATGTATGTATGTATGTATGTATGTATGTATGTATGTATGTATGTATGTATGAATAGCTGTTGGTCGGTGGGTTGGTCGGTCTGTCTGTCTGTCTGTCTGTCTGTATGTATGTATGTATGTATGTATGTATGTATGTATGTATGTATGTATGTATGTATGTATGCATGCATGCATGCATGTATGTATGTATATATGGCTTTCTGTCTCTGTTTGTAGGTAGGTATGTATTATGTATGTACATATGTATGTATGTACACATGTGGCTGGGTTGGTAGGTAGGTAGGTAGGTAGAAAAGTAGGTACGCAGGTAGGTACGTTACATATGGCAGAGAGACCAGCCACGGAGCCAAAAATCATCACAAACATTATTTCCCCTCAAACACATTAAAAACCCATACCCATAAGCAATATGATGGCGGTGTTTGTTTTGTTTGCTTGTTCCTGTGTTTGTCTGCTTGTTTAACTGTCTCTTTGTTTCTCCGTGTGTGTGTGTGTGTGTGTGTGTGTGTGTGTGTGTGTGTGTGTGTGTGTGTGTGTGTGTGTGTGTGTGTGTCGTGTCGTGTCAAGTCAAGTCAAAATGGTCTTCATTGAGGGTTAAAGATTAAGTTTGCCTTTTTTTTTTTTCATCATACCCTCACAAAAAAATCTAGAAAATTGATTTATAAAACATTCAAAGACAAATATCAACCTTTGATTAAAAGAAACAAACCTAAAACAAATGAGAATTTTCTTCCCGACAGAACCTCACAAGATAAAACAAATCCAAGACAGTACAACATAACCTCAAGTGTATATGTGTGTGTGGTGTGTGTGTGTGTGTGTGTGTGTGTGTGTGTGTGGGGGGGGGGGGGGGGTGGCAAAAGGAGGTGTCAGCTCTTTATGACCTGCGACAAACAAGGGCATAGAGATCTGCCATCATCACAACCCTCATCTTCACTCGGCCCCATATGATTAATGGAGACTGGCTGTCAGTGATAATCTGTCTCAGAGAACACCAGGTCACACCGGAAAACACAACTATGAAGACACTAGTTGACTGCCTACTTCAGTGACACCCACAGTTTTATTTATTTAGTACACAGTAACTGGTGTGGGTTTTTTTGTTGTTGTTGTTGTTTTGTTTTTGTTTGTTTGTTTTTACCGTCACCAGCTTCATCCGGGTCTTTCCAGCCATCTTTGATTTACAGAATAGAAAATCTTTTTCTTCTTCTGCTCCCTCTTGTTCTTTTTCCTCTTCTTTCTTTCTTCTTTTTCTTCTTCTTCTTCTTCTTCTTCTTCTTCTTCTTCTTCTTCTTCTTCTTCTTCTCTTCCTTTTTCTTCTTCTCTTTCTTTTTTCTTCTTTTCTGCAGTCCCAGACCATGCTAAATTTATAGTCCGGTCAGACAGATGCTATGGCCGAGTAATTAAGACCGTTCGACTTCAATCCCATGGGTCTGTGAAGTTCGTGGGTTCGAATCTTGGCTGCGTCTGGTGAATTAAAGGTGATGATTTTTACGATCTCCCACGTCCACTTCAAGTGCAGACCTGCCAGTACCTTAATTCCCTTCGTATAGATACACATGCAGAAGATAAAAAAAAAGTGCACGTTAAAGATCCAGTTCATGTCAGCGTTTGGTGGGTTACGGAAGCACGAACACACCCAGCACACATCCCGAATCGGATACAGCTACCTTCATGGTGGGCAAAAAACGGTCGCATGCACAAAATCTATCAGAGAGAGAGAGAGAGAGAGGTTGGGAGGGGGGAAGGGTCAACAATTTTTGCTCTGTCATGGTGGGATGCCAGTCCTGTTTCCCTGACAAGATACTGATCCGAATTGGGTGAGGTAGGGTGGGGTGATGGAATGATGACATGGGCTGAGCAGTGACGTATGTTGTAAAAACGGCGTCATCATTAGCTGTATAGGTGCAGAGTGCATGTTGTTATGTTAAGAGCTTGTTATGGCTGAAGGCAATCTCAACACAACATTTTACAACATAACAACACTTTACTGTAGGTCTTGGCGACATCAATAGTTGACACGGCTTTTGGCCTGAACCAAACAGGAAATTTTAATCCCTTTTAAATTGCTTAGCACATCTTTTTATATCAATAGGCTACACATGAAACCACGAACCAAAATAGCGGCAATAAAAAGATATTACAAAAATAAAAACCCAGCTGAGATTGCAAAAGTAAAATGGGTGCTCCCTAACTTCCCTTCCGGGGTAAAAAAAAAAAATCTATCGTTTGTACCCTGGGGAGTAGCCATATTGTGACGCTGTAGTAGATAGTGTTTATGGCCATGGAGAGTAGAGTGTTCAGAGTTTGATTGATGGATGGACGGGATCTTGTTTGCCGTCTGCTTTTGATTAGGACAGGGAGGAGGGTACAAGGCATATAGCAGGTAGATAGAGTTGTTGTTTTTTTCTAAAGCCAAGATCATCATCAAAGCTGAAGCAGCACTACAAGTGGATACAGCAACATCCACCCTGCAACAGGTCAAACCCCAACTCCCTGTTGACATGAAGAGAGAAAGTCTGTATATTCAGGGACAGGTTTCAACTATCTAAAACACAATAACACATAACACTCCACATAGGGCACACAGAGAAGTGCCCTTGCAAGACATGCAGCCAGACAAATAATTATTGTGCTGCGGTCCTGCTCGCTCCACGAGGCACTCTGAAAGAGGATCTGGCCTGACTGACCCCCATCACCCATTGGTCAAGAAGCTCTATGGTGACTGGGAGGACCTGCAGCGTACTGCTGCCTTCATGAGTGCTTATTCCATTATCTTCGATATAAAAGAATAAATATAACAGATAAAAATGATATTTTAAAAAAATCATAGAGACAGAGCCGTCCATCTGACGAAGGCGAAATAAATAAATAGAAAGAAGCCATTTGTCTGATCCTGCTGCAGAACAGAGAGGAACATATAGGTAATAGGGAAACGTCCGTGAACAGTTTAGAATCAGCGGGTTCCCATACTACTATAATAATAGATATCTACTTTTACATGCCTGTGTCTATGTTGGGAAGCCTGGGGCGTTCTACTCTGTTAGGTGCTGAAAATGTCGTCTGCTGGCTCCTCCCTTAGGTCATCATGACCAATCCGTCCTGAAATTGAGAGGAGGGGGGAGGGAGGGGTTTATCTCATGTATCATTAAGGCACCCCATTTACTTGAATAATTTGTCTTAAGGTATTTTGACGTGTGACATATCTTGGATGGTCGCTGACTTTGTAGGATAGTGTGAATATCGTCAATAGGAGAGGGCCTGGGAAGGGATAGGGGAAGGGTGGGGGTGGAGAGATTGAAATGGTCAAACCATATGGGCTTGCTTCTTTTTTATATGGAAGTTTATGCAAAAACGGCTCTTTCGGTTCAGACAGCATGAGGGCATTTTCTTAGAGTTCTGTGCTAGAAACGCCTCTCTCTCTCTCTGCTCTCTCTCTCTCTCCTCTCTCTCTCTCTCTCTCTCTCTCTCTCTCTCTCTCTTCTCTCTCGTTATTTTCTTCTGCTGTCGCTCCACCTTTTTGTTCTGTTGTTTCTCCTCCTTTTTTGAGATTTGTTTCTTGTTTGATGTTTTGCTTTTTTTTGGGTTTTTTTGTTTTGTTTAGTTGATTCGGTTGGGGGGGGTGGGGGGGGGTATTTGTTTGGGTTTTTTGTTTTGCTGTAATTTTTGTTTTGTTTTGTTTTTTTTTACCAAGCCAACCTTGACCTAGCAGGAAATGAAACAATGTGAACGGCCTGATTGGATATCATGATTCCCTAGGGGATGCAATATTACCACACAACAATGTGCTGCTTGGGCAGTCAGGGCTGTTGCATGGTGACCTCATTGGACTGTGTTTTGCCTGGCTTTTGGTTTAGTTTTGTTCTCTTTTGCTTTCAGTTCCTGAGGGGAAAGCTGATATAGATAGTGGATCGGTGTTCTAGAGGTAAACCCACCTGCCTAGAAAGCAAAAAGTCCGGGTCCGAAGTGTGGTGGTTCCATCCCTGTTTGTGCCCCAAACGTTTCCCCCATCCACTAAACCGTGAGTGGTAGTCTGGGTGCTAGTCTTTTCGGATGAGACGATAAACTGAAGTCCCGAGTGCAACATGCATTTAGTCTGCCTAAAAGAATCCAAAGCACAAAGAGGGTTGTCCCCGGCAAAATTCTGTAGAAAAAAGCCACTCTGATAGGAAAACAAATACAGTTGCAGACAGAACAAGAAAATAACAGGTGGCGCTGCTTTTGTGGTGACACGCTCTCCCCGGCAATAGAAGTCCGAATTTCACACAGGGAACTCTGCCGTGACTTAAAGTGGTATACAATAAAATAAGTACAATACAATACAATACAATAACAATGATTGATAAGGAACTACTTTGAGAAAGGGTGTTCGTTTCTTCCGTCTCCTGTCTCTGTTTCTGCCTTTGTCTGTCTCTTTGTCTCTTTCTGTGTCTCTGTGTCTCTGTCTCTCTGTGTCTCTGTCTGTCTTCTGTCTCTGTCTGTCTGTCTGTCTGTCTGTTCTGTCTCTGTCTCTGTCTCTGTCTCTGTCTCTCTCTCTCTTCTCTCTCTCTCTCTCCTCTCTCTCTCTCTCTCCTCACACACCCACACACACACACCACACACCACAACACACACACACACACACACAACACACACACACACAACAACAACACACACACAAACACACGGGGGACTGGATTAAAAAGCACATACATTTTCCTCTAAATGGAAGAATAAATAAATAAACAAATAAGTAAATAAATGAATAAATAAATTAATAGATAAATAAATAAATGAAAGATACCATCTGGAAATTATTTTTAAAAAATTGACTTGACACCCACACGACCACCACACACACACACACACACACACACACACACACACACACACACCACACACACACACACACACCCACGCACACACACACTCACACACACACACACCACAACACACACACACACACACACACACAACAAAACCCACACACAGGGATGGGGGGGGGGGGGGAGAGGGGTACACTCCCACTACCGATCTTAATCTTTCTATCTTGGGGCGCCCACCCCCGCACTCTCCTTAGTCTCACAGAAGGGAATATATATAAAGCCATGCGTGCTGCTGTGTGGTCGACAAATTAAAGTGTGTTTGTGTATGTGTGTTGTGTATGTATACATGTGGCTGTGGCGATATAACCGGAGGGACTGTGGAACACTAAGGTATGTAGGCTACTACTGTAATTCATCTACCTACAGGGAAACTTTTTTCAGTGATTTATTTCTGATACTTTCTCTCTGTGGGGACCTAAAATAGTGTTTAAAGCGTAGGGTTTTTTTTGGTTTTTTTTGTTTGTTTTTTTTTCGCTGCTTTAGATTATTTGTTTGTTTGTTTGTTTATTTATTTTATTTATTTAGTTTGTTTGGGTTGTTGTTTTTTTTATTCACTCATTCTTTAATTTCGAGAGTAATGGATTAAGGACTCGAAGCTCTTTTTTTTCATCTAGTCCCCGTGTATAGGTTATATCATTTTGGTAATCCGCCCCATGGCACACAATGGCCCTACTCTTGCGAAAAGCGGATCAGGATTTAACCTGTGCGCAAGATGTTCTGCGTGCGTTCGCACCGGGGCCTCGGTTTATTGTCTCATCCGAAAGACTTTTAGGGGGAAGGGAGTTGGTTTCTGATGTTTACTCAGGGGAAAAATCCCCTTCAGCGGGGAAATTTGAACCCCGGTCGTCAAATTGCGGCGCAATTTCTAAACTAGGCTATCACGCCCCCCCCTGTGTGGGTGGGGTGTGTGTGGTGTGTGTGTTGTGTGTGTGTGTGTTTTGTGTGTGTGTGTGTGTTGTGTGTGTTGTGTGTGTGTGAAAGTCAAAGTCAAAGTCAAAGTCAAAGTCAAAGTCAAAACCAAATTTTTTTTTTTCAATTTCCAGATAGTGAAATTTAATAAGCAATGCATTTGCGATAAAAAACCCAAAGGGCCCCCCTGTGGGAACCCCACATTTAAAAAGAACGTAAATAACACCGGAACAGTGTTTGTCCCTTCAAAATTCGCAGGAAAAAATCCCCTTTTTAAAAGGGAAAAAAATTAAGCAAAGGAAAAGGGAAAAAAAATTTTGGGGGCACTGTTCTTGGGCGACGTTCTCACCCGGGGAGCAAAAATGAATTTCACGCAATGAAAAACGCGTGCATAAAAAGGTAAAATACAGTCTATACTGTGTAGTGATTCATTGGGGGGCATACGTGGTAAAGTAAAAGGGGTAGAAAAGAAAAATATAATCTGTGTGGTTGTTTAAAACTTGGGGCGATTTGTGAAGGTGTGACACCTGTCTCCATCTCTGTCCGTCTCGTTTTCTCTGGTCTGTCTCTGTTCTTGTTTTCTGTTTGTCTGTGTGTCTGTGTGTCTGTCTCTGTTGTCTTCTGTCTTTTTGTCTGTCTGTCTGTCTTTTGTTTCTGCTGCTGTCTGTTGTCTGTCTGTCTGTCTGTCTTTTTGTTGTCCTCTCTCTCTCTCTTTTCTCTCTCTCTCTCTCTCTCTCTCCTCTCTCTTCTCTCTTCTCTCCCCCAGTGATATGGGCCTAGGCCTAACATTAAACAATTCAGTGTCATGTCAGTGTCTGTCAGTGTCAGTGTCAGTTTCTCTCTCTCTCTCTCTCTTTTTCTCTCTTCTCTCTTCCCCTCTCTCTCTCTCCCTTTTTCCCTCTGTCTCGTCTGTCGCTGTCTGTCGTCTGTCTGTCTGTTGTCTGTCTGTCTGCTCTGTCTCTTTCTGTCTGTCTGTCTT
>CM060327.1:11502303-11504573 GCA_030674155.1 Stramonita haemastoma | reverse complement strand
AATCTGTTTTTTGTATTGAAGATCTTTTTTATTGCAGATTACTAATAAGTCAATAACTAAAAATTGACTTAAAAAAAAAAAAAAAATTAAAAAAAAACTAGAAATTGACTTCTGGTGCAATGCGACTGATTATGTGGTGGAGCGTCACAAATAATGGTGATGTGTGTGTCTTGTACAGTAAACGAAATAATGTTCAAAATGATGTTGATGTGTGTTGTGTTGTACAGTAAATGAAATAACCCTGATCATGTTCAAAACGACATTGATGTGTCTTGTCTCGTACAGTAAGTGAAATAACCCTGGTCATGTTAAAAAACACATTGATGTGTCTTGTCTTGTGCAGTAAATGAAATAATATTCAAAACGACAGTGATGTGTTTGTCTTGTACAGTAAACGAAATAATGTTCAATGTAACAGTGATGTGTGTTGTGGTGTGCAGTACCTGGAGTCAGTACACCCGCTGATGGAGGAGGAGCGCTACAAGCGGATGGAGAAGCTGGCCCAGGACTTTGAGTCTGGTCTGGGCCGCAAGCTGCAGCGCTACCTCATCCTCAAGTCCTGGTGGGCCACCAACTACGTGAGTACAGCAAGGGGCTGCACAAAATAAACCAGGGCTGGGTAGCTTCCACACTAAAAGCTAGAGCTTGGTAGGGGCCGCACTACAAGCTAGGGCTCAGTAAGGGCTACACTGAAAGCTAGGACTCAGTAGGGGCCACACTAAAAGCTAGGACTCGGTAGGGGCCACACTAAAAGCTGGGGCTCAGTAGAGGCCACACTAAAAGCTGGGGCTCTGTAGGGGGCCACACTAAAAGCTGGGGCTCAGTAGGGGCCACACTAAAAGCTGGGGCTTAGTAGGGGCCACACTAAAAGCTGGGGCTCAGTAGGGGCCACACTAAAAGCTGGGGCTCAGTAGGGGCCACACTAAAAGCTGGGGCTTAGTAGGGGCCACACTAAAAGCTGGGGCTCAGTAGGGGCCACACTAAAAGCTGGGGCTCAGTAGGGGCCACACTAAAAGCTGGGGCTCAGTAGGGGCCACACTAAAAGCTAGGGCTTAGTAGGGGTCACGCAATAAGCTAAGGCTCAGTAAAAACAGGGGATATACAATAAGCTAGGGCTCTGTAAGGGCCACACAACCAGCTAGGGCTCTGTAAGGGCCACACAATTGGCTAGGGCTCAGTAGGGGCCACACAGTAGGTTACAAAACAGTAAGAACAGGGGCCATTCAGTAGGCTAGGGCTCAGTTGGGGCCACTTAATTGGCTAAGGTTAGTAGGGGCCACACAATAGGCTAGGGGTCAGTAAAAACAGGGGCCACACAAAAACGGGCCACACAGTAGGCTAGGGCTCTAAAAACAGGGGCCACACAGTAGGCTAGGGCTCAGTAAAAACAGGACCATAGTTGTGAGCTAGATAATGAAACTTAAAACACAAGCTATGGAAGCATTGAGGTGGGCAGTTTTGAAGTTGGAACTTCTTTTTTGTCTTGTTTTACCTTTTTTTGTGATGTTCAGACTGGTAAAAGTAAAGTAGTAGCCATTTACATATTGTGATGTATCATGTGTATATATATATCTGTTTACAGGTGACAGACTGGTGGGAGCAGTACGTGTACCTGCGAGGCCGTGCCCCCATCATGATCAACAGCAACTACTATGGCATTGTAAGGGAAAATACTGTAGCATTGTAAGGGACTATGGCTTTGTAAGGGACATACTATGGCATTGTAAAGGACTATGGCATTGTAAGAGACAGTACTATGGCATTGTAAGGGACAATACTATAGCATTGTAAGGGACTATGGCATTGTAAGGGACAGTACTATGGCATTGTAAGGGAAAATACTGTAGCATTGTAAGGGACAATACTATGGCATTGTAAGAGACAGTACTATGGCATTGTAAGGGACAATACTATGGCATTGTAAGGGACAGTACTCTGGCATTGTAAGGGACAATACTATGGCATTGTAAGGAACAAGACAAAGGAAGTGACATGTGCAGCTTTGTAGAGACATTTGTAACAGAGGGAACCACTCAAGTGAATGTTTGTTCATCTATCTGAAAAAACATGATGTGGAGAAATTAAACACACGCACATGCACATACTCATGCAAGCACAGAAAGGTTGAAAGGTGAAGAGAGAATGCTAGGGATTTTTTGTCTGTGTTTTAGGGAAATGGGTTGTCCAATTTTTTTTTTTTTTTTTTGGGGGGGGTGTGGATGTAGCTTTGTTTGGGCTTGCTCTTTGTTATGTGCATTTTAATGATCAGA
>CM060327.1:11474803-11497303 GCA_030674155.1 Stramonita haemastoma | reverse complement strand
CACACACACACACACACACACACACACACACACACACACACACACACACACACACACACACACAAACACACGCACACCACACAACACACACACACACACACTCTCTCTCTCTCTCTCTCTCTCTCTCTCTCTCTCTCTCTCTCTCTCTCTCTCTCTCTCTCTCTCTGGGCATGTTAGGCAGAGTTACATCCCTGTGAAATATAGAAAGCAGCCTAATTCATTTAGACTCTGTTTACTCATGGCATCAAGTCAGCCTGAGGTTGTGCACAGCCTCACTCTTTATTTGTGTAAAGCCTTTAGAATAAGAGATACTTTATTATCTTAAGTCATATTTTTGCTACTGATTTTGTTGCAATACAATTCTGCTGTTGTCATTGCTGTTGTCTTTTATTCCACCAAAATACTAAGCAGTTTGGCAACCCCCTTCATGTATGGGCCAATGGCCTTTCTGTGAATAAATTTTTCGAGTTCGAGTTCGAGTTCTCTCTCTCTCTCTGTGAGAGGCAACTTTTTACAGAGTATTATTGTGGCTTTGCTGTTATCAGGCAGATCCCACCTCACTGGATCGCTATGGCCGCAGCATGCTCCATGGCAAAGGCTACGATCGCTGGTTCGACAAGTCCTTCACCCTGGTCGTCTGTCCCAATGGACGGGTAGGCATTTGTGTGTGTTTTGTGTGGTGTGTGTGTGTAGGGGGGGGTGTTTTGTGTGTTGTGTGTGCATGTTGTGTGTGTGTGAGGGGGGGGGGATGTTGTGTGTGTTGTGTGTGTGTGTATGTATGAGGGGGGGTGTGGTATGTGTGTGTTGTGTTGTGTGTTTGTGTGTGGGTGGGGGGGTGGTTGTGTGTGTGTTTTTGTGTGTGTGTTGTGGTGTGTGTTGTGGTGTGGGTGGGTGTGGGTATTGTGTGTGTTTGGGGCCGAAACTTTTCCCCCATCCATAAGACCATGAGTGGTGGTCTGGGTGCTAGAAAAGGGGGTTGGGGGGGGGGGGGGGTTAAAGGTGTGTGTGTATGTGAAAGAAGTGTGTGTGTGTGTTATAGAGAAGTGGGGGGGCTGTGTGTGTATGAGAATGATGTGTATGAGAATGATTGAGAGAAGGGTTTTCTTGATACTTCAGTGACTCAGTATTGTATTGTCTGTATGACATAGCACACTCACACTGTGTTCCCTGTCTGCAGGTGGGGTTCAATGCAGAGCACTCCTGGTAAGTAACTGCTTCACTGCAATAATAGAGAAATTTAGTGTAATCAAGACTCAGTCATTTCACCTAATGTTTAACTTGTAAGTAAACATTTTGTTTGGTATTCCTGTTTTAACCCATTGGAGTCGCAGACCTCTAAGGCAGTCTTGTTTCACAAAATGATGTGCCGTAGCATTTCAGCTGGGGGGGGTTTTAATACCGAAAGGCGTACAATCAAGAGGAAACAACTTGTGCCATTAGATCAACTATTTCCTCTGGCATGGAGTTACTTCTCGCTGACGTATTATAAAAATTGAATTTATCTCACAATATACTTCTTTTAAAAGAATGCCAAAGGTCCCTTGATTTTTCAGTGAATACGAAACTTTTTTACTTAAAACTGATTCGTGTGGAAAAGAAAAATTAACTTGTGTAAAATCGGTTCTGTTCTGTTTTGGTGGTTTAGCTGTTGGGTACTTTATACCTTGTCAGGGTAAACATGTGAGTGTCGAAACTTTTTGGGTTTTGGCATTCACTGGCTTGATTTAAAATGAAAAACTCCAAGATATATACTTACTTTTTTAAAAAATCCTTTGTAAATATGAAAAGTACACAAAATAAACCTTTGAACATGATTTTTAGTACACATACTGTACCTTGGCTTACTAATGCAATAGGCAACAGTGGTTTGCCATTCCTGCCTCGTAAACACCAAAGTCCAAAAGGACCAAAATCTGAGAGTACCAACGCCCTGTGTTGGTTTTATCAATTTTATTGTATTTGCCGACTTTTGAAAAAATTGCCAAAATAGTGCATCACGGATTAGTTACTGCATAAATTGAAAGCGACTCCAATGGGTTAAATCAAACTAGCAATTGATATTGGGATTTGATTTCTTGTCAAGTCAAAAGCTTTTCATGGCTGTGATGTGCTGTCAGGGTGCATTTGAAATGTTGATTTGCTGTTTTGATTATAAAGCACTTTTTTTTGTTTGGTTTTATATCTTTTTTCATCCATTTTTTTTATGTGCATGCTTTTATTCCCATTATATTTATTTACAGACTAACAACTGACCATTTAACACTAACTTTGTTTTGTCACCTCAGCATTTATGACACTGACATTATGTTGGTGCCTGTTTGAAAGTTGGGTTTGGTTCTCTCTTATGCATGTGCACAACCACACACACACACACACACACACACTCACTCACTCACACTCACACACACACACACACACTCACTCACACTCACACACACACACACACACACACACACACACACACACACACACACACACACACACACACACACTCACTCACTCACTCACTCACTCACTCACTCACTCACTCACTCACTCTCTCACACACACTCACACACACACACACACACACACACACACACACACACACACACACACACACACTTACACTCACACACACACACACTTACACTCACTCTCGCACACACACACACACACACACACACACACACACACACACACACACACACACACACACACACACAGAAAAGAAAAGTTTTAAGCCAAAATATGATTTGTCTGAAGCTTCCAACAGAGAGGGAAGTGCCATAAATGCTGAGGTTGACACAGACATTTGACATGCACAGATTGACTAACATATGCACAGGGCCACAAATTGACTAACATATGCACAGGGCTGCAAGTGTGACCAAATGTTTTCCACAATTTCAGTTAGAAAAGGCAGATTTCACATCTCTTTGGCTTTTGATTGCTGAAACAGTGCATTTTTATTTGTAAAATTTAGTCTCGTATAATGAGACTTTGAGAAGTTTGATGATTTTTTTTAAAAAATCACAGTACAAAAGAAAACAGTTTTAAATTAGGTTGTCAAAATCAACTGTACCGTCAATCTGTTGATGATCAAGTCTCTCCTGTATCATTAACGGCAATGTTATTCCTCTCGTGAATTTATGCAGAGAGAAGTGTGCAGCTTGCATCTGCCATCTTACCCTGACCGGGATAGCGGTGAACAACAGACACTGCATTTCTAAACAAGGGTCACTGTGTTTCTTGCAAAGTGACTAAAGCAGGTCATGGTAGGAGTAGTCGGTATGTCTGTTTTGGGGGGATTTTTTCCATCCAGACATGGAAATGCAATTTCCTATTCTTTCATCACCGCATATGTTTTGATGGAGGAGTGATGTGTTATCACTTGCAGCCCTGTGTGTGGAATGCTGCCTCCCTGACTGACGTAATTATAGTGTGTGGGGTGGGCAAGGGGAGGGCAGTGGGAGAGGGGGGTGGGACAGGTGCATGCAAAAATGTCCCCTGAACCACTTTTGTTTTTGAATGTATTCTTTGATGGTTGATTTTGTAGATTTACAAGTTTTAGTTATTTTGTTGGGTTTTTTTTTAACATCAGTTTGATTACTAACTTGAGTGAAAATGAACTCATTTCAGACAAACTGAGGGTTCATGCAGTAAAACGAAGTGTTGGCTAACCATATTCTTGATTAAGAAACCCATACTTTGTGAAGGTTGATTTGGTGACTGCCCAGATATGGCCTGTGTGGTCGGTGGGGCTATAAATATGATTGGATTGGAAGGTGGATTTTTCTTATGTTTGTCATCAATTATTGTGTATTTTTATCTAATTCTAAGGAATCGTTATAAACATGTTATGGCCACAGTTGTTTCAGTCTTTAAAATATGCTCTCCACCCCCACCCCCCCAATTTTTTTCTTCTTTTTTTAAAAATTGATCTGAAAAAGACCCAAAACCTCCACCAACACAACAAAATTTTATAAAAGGACAAAAATAGAAACAAATGTAAGGAAAAGTGATTATTGATATAAGGTACACAAACAATTTTTACTCTTAGACAACATCTGAAATGGGTTCATTTTCTTTTTTGTTTATTTTTTATTTCAATGAAAAACCTTGCTGCATGCACTACTAACACTGTGATTTGTGAAATCATTCCAAGACTGATAGACTGTCCACTTGTAGACTGACCATACGTTGACTGACCATGACAGACGATGGTGTCTTTGTCAGTGTTAACCTTTAGCACGCTGCAGGCGCATCGTGTCGCCGAACGAATTATTTCCCTTGCATCTGCAGGCGCACTGTGTCGCTGAACATAGGGTGTTTAAACTTCGCGGTTCATTGGCTGAGATTCCCTTACCATTAATAGCAATAGACGTCACTTTCGATTCAAAACGAGGCTAGAGTTTCCTCTGCTGGCAGCCATTTGCATTTTCTTCAACACAACACGCGACAGTGAATTTTTGAAAAATAAAAATCAACTTTCGGGATTTGTCCATCACCAAAATGGCGGACACCGATTCGGAACGATTTTTGCTGGAAATATCCATCGAATCTGACTTAGAAAATGATTTTGAAGGCTTCAAACTTATTAAAATAGACTTTGAAGTGACGGTAAGTGATCTAGGTCACAGTAATAGTGTTTCAAGTGAGATCGATGATGATCGCGAATACGATGTACCAAGCGGCCGTAAATATTTGTCGCTGGCCGGTATCATGGAAATTTTTGGTCGAAATGAGATGCCTGATGGTATTTCTGAAGGAAAAGTGTTTTATTTGTTTATAACCGATAAAATTATCACTTTGAGACTGACTGAAGTGCCACAGTCCGGTAGAAAATGATCGCGAAGACGATGTTCATAATCGCCATGAAAACTTTTCGCGGATCGACTTCGACGAAACTTTTGGTCCAAAGGAGATACTTCGTGCTATTTATAAGGAATAACTGTTTTGTTTACTTCTAAAAGACGACATAATCACTTTATTAGTGACTGAAGTACAACAGTTTGGTAGATAGCACACAAAAACTCCATTCAAAGTGAAAAAATAGCAAGTCAACACGGTTCCGGTTTTTGTTTTTATGTCTGTTTTTTTTTTTTTCAACGTCAAAACATGCATGCAGAACATATTGCCTTATATGAAAACATTCCTCATCCATTCTTTTATTAATATACAAAATATCAAGTCTCTACATTAAATTTATCCACTTTTATAAAGGTTCTAAACAAGTAGGTGCTCTCAGTTTTTGGTAACCGGAAAAAGAATGCAGGGAGAGAGGAAAGCGGTCACCAAAGAACACAGGGTGCTAAAGGTTAAGATTCATTACAGTTGGACTGTTGCCAGTGTATGGATTTCCAGGCAGAAGAAAATGAATGTGATCTGTCATGAAATTTGAAAAGATAAAGTCGCAAATTCCCATTTTTGACCGAGAAGAAAAGGAGTTCAGAGTGTGCTCATGAATAGTTTTTTGTTTTTTTTAAATGACACTTTCCTGATCTTTAAAATTTAGAGAGAAAATTGAGAATATTCACCAGAGAGAAATTGAGAAAACTGTTTCTGAAGCTTTTTCAATTAGAACTGGTAAAGTTTGCCTTTTTCTAAAACCAGATGAAAGTTTGTGAAGGAAACAAAAAAAGATGATGCCTCTCTGTGCTTTGAACTGTTGAGTCAGAAGCGCACTGCTTTCGTCAATATGAACTGGTGATCCTTTAAACACCAAAAATGAATTCAACGCCATGTTGAAATCGTTTATTACCAAAAGAAGATCAGCACCATGTTGAAATCGGCTTATAACCCTGATAGACAGACACACAGACCAACCAACCGACCCACCGACTGAACGACTGACGGACCTGACAGTGACCGTGACATGTCAACACATCTCCACTGGAATTCCCGCTTCTGGTTTTCCCCCAGCCCAGAAGCATGTGACCTTGCTGTGAAAATGTGACCTTTCTGGTTTTTTGAAGCAGGGCCGCTTTTCCTGCAGCTAAGCCAAAAAAAAAAAAAAAAAAAAAAAAAAAGGCCCTTTGAGATGGTTGGGGCCAGAGTGTGTGGGAAAGGTAACGGACCACTATCACCATGCCTTGCTCCTCTCCTTTTTTTAATAACTTTTTTTTGTCCTATTCCATGCTGAAATATAACCCCCAAGTGTATTGATCTGGGTGTAAAGTAATTATCTTGGCACTGCGTTTGTATGCAAAACTTTCAGTGTGTACATGTAGCACCCCACCCCCACCCTCTCACCCAAAATACCCTTTCACACTTGGCTTGCTTGTTCAGCTTTGTGCTTTTTGGGTACTGTCTTATCCTGTGTTGATTTTTTTTAAAAACTGCTGTGTATGGTATGGTAGGACACACAGCTGCTTTTCCTTTCCTGCCTGCTCTTTTTTCCCCCTACACGCCTGTTTAGCTAAGAGAGAAGTCAGTGTCTTCTGTAGAGTCATTTGTGGTCAGTGGTAGACAGTAAGTAAGCCACCTTAACAGTTTCAGTCTGAAAGGGAAGGGAAGAGGACATTTTCAGTTTGTTTGCTTTTTTTTTTTTTTTTTTTTTTTGTCTGAGTTAGTGTCAGTGTTTTCAGTAAACTCCGTCATTTCTGTAGGTTTTTTTTTTTTTTAAGTGTATTTCAAATGAACACTGTCGGTTTATTTGTTTTGTTTGTTTGTTTGTTTTTTGTTGGGGTTTTTTTTTTTGGGGGGGGGGAGGGTTCCAGGAACTGAATTCATTATAATTTTGAATAAATATCAAGGTGTTTTTTTTTGCAGATTCTTAATTCATTATTGTTTTGAATAAGCATCATAGTTTTTATGGGAACACATATTCCTTTTTTTATAGTTCCCATATAGAACGTGTCAGAGTTAAATGTTTACTGAGAAATAGACAGAATGACCAGTCAGTGTCTGTGCCTGACTGATTGAAAGTGACTAAGAAGGAGATAGACTAGAGTGTGAATCCAGTGACCACAGTAGTCTCTACAGCTGACCTCTTTTTGATTACTTCACCTAGCATTATTTTGGTTACTTGTTTAAAATTTCATTTCTGAATAGATAATGGTGGCTGACAAATAGTCTCTGTCTGTCTGTGTCTCTGTCTGTCTGTCTGTCTGTCTCACCGTCTCTGTCTGTATGTCTCTTTCTCTGCCTGTCTGTCTGTCTGTCTATCTCTCTCTCTCTCTCTCTCTCTCTCTCTCTCTCTCTCTCTCTCTCTCTCTCTCTCTCTCTCTCTCTCTCTCTCTCTCTCTCTCTCTCTCTCTCTCTCTCTTCTGTATTGAAAAAAAAAAGTAATGAATAACAAGCATTTAGTATACTATATGCTTTGCGTATGTACAGTGAAAAATGGATTGAATGATGTGCATGGTGTATTGATATATATATAGCATTGTGTACAGAAATATTCAAGGAAAGGAACACACTGATGAATGAACAAAGTGATGAACTGTACCATTCAGTCCAGATCACCTAGACTGGGAAAATGTGACATGTGACATAGCATCATTTCATGTTAAGACAACACACAGCATTGCATCAACCCTCTTGCATTCAGAATTTCTGAACACAAACCGCCCCTAGATTTCGCATTCCACACACTCAGAACATCTTGCGCACACGTTAAATCCTGTTCCGCATTTCGTAAGAGTAGGCCATCGTGTGCTGGTGGGAACAGATGACATTTATTACAAAACTGCGTACACACGGGGACTGGATGTAAAAAAGCACAAGAGTGCTTATTCCATGATCCTCGCTATAAAAGAATAAATAAAAATTCCTTCCTTGCCCCCACAGGGCGGATGCCCCCATCATGGCCCACATGTGGGAATACTCCATCACTGACGAGGTCTACCACTATGGGTAAATGCTTTGTTTGTCTCTTTGTCTGTCTATTTGTCTTCTGTTGTTTTTCCTGTGGCACCCAGCCCTCCCTCCCTCCATTCGTGGTGGGTGGATGGTGGGGGGGGGCTGTAGATTGAGGCAGCAGCATGAGGGCTGCAATGTGTGTTGTCAGGCTTCTGTCGTGACTGTGTTGTGTCATGTGTTGGTCGTGAAGGGATGTGTCACACTGGAATGTAAGACTGGGTTTTACAAACTTTCAACACAGTGTTTTGTTGATGTGGCGTTTCCCAAACTTTACTCACCCATTTTCAAAAATATTTTTAATTAAGACATCTCACTCCACCCATCCCTACCCCAAAAAAAACACAAAGCAAGCTAGTGACAGTTTTTTCCAACTGTAAAGCTAATCAATTCATTGCAGATCAGACCACCTGAAGATGACTCCTGTGATGAAGTCAAAGTCAAATTTTTTTATCCAGAAAATACATTAAATAAGCTATACATTAGCTTTTTTTGTTTTTTTTGTCAAGCTATTTAAGAACAAAAGCAACTTCGTTGATAACATGTAAATACAATATAACTGCAACAATCTATGAGAAAAGGGGGAAAAAGGTCAGGTATAGAGTAGTCCGTCTGTTTCCACCTTAATTTTAATCGTTTTTTGCTCAGCAGTCTTGAAAACAGGATGAAAACACAGTTGGGTCTAATTCTGTCTCCATCTTCTAGAAAATGGTTTCAGAGGAAACCACTGCAGTGTGATGCAACCCTTCTCTGTGAAATAACTGGACATGTGTGTGTAGAAAAGAGTGAGAGCTGGTCTACATTAACTTTAACATTTGATGGATGTGTGTGTCATTTGATCAGATGAATTGGTCTTGTCTTCACTAACCCTAATTTGCATGATTTGTGAATGTGTGCGTGTAATTAAGGTGAGTATATGTAATCAGTGTTGTGTGTGTGTGGCTTTTTTTTTTTCTTTCTTTCTTTTTTGGTTTTGCTTTTTTTTTTTATATATATAATTTGCTGATCTTTGTGTTCCAGTTTCAAATGTGTTTCTGTTTTTCCTTCTGTTTAACAGTCCATTGTATTCCTACTTTTAGTTGTATTGGTGGTTGTGTTTGTTTCATTTGCTTTGGCTGCTTTGTCAGTGTGTATACTGACACTTTTTCAGCTTTTTTTTTTTCTCCTTGAGTTGTGTTCTGACAATTAGTTTTCCTGATTCTGTGTCGTTTTGTGGGGGGGGGGGGGGGGGGGATTTTTTCTGGGAGGAAGAAGGGGGCTTTCACATCATGTTGTGTTGCCTCTCCAATCATGTGTGTGTGTGTGTTTCTTGTGGTCATTTATGAGGGCATTCGGGGGACAGGGAGGGACAGAAAGAGAATACAAATACAAAAATGTTTTAATGCTATAGGTTTTTAAGCCATTTCCCATAGGGTAGCAGGATGGGCAGTGACTATAGAACAGATATTTCAGAAACACTTTCTTACACACGGCAGAAATAACATCATGACATGGAGTAGGTTTGACGTCCATCCAGAATAATTGTCAGTGCATGAGTGCAGCAGTGAGACATGTCTACAAGCATGGCCTTGCTTGACAGTTTTTGTCTACTGGCTGACACTTCGCTTCTTTACTGTGTCCACAGAGAGAGAGAGCGAGTGAGTGAGAGAGAACTACAGTTTTCAATACAGGATTTAGGAATGAAAGATTTTTGTAGTTCTGCAGTTTTCTGTTCATGTCCTCACTGTTGGCAATGGAAATGAATAGTTTAAGGGTTTGGGGGTTTAGGGTGAGTTTTTTGGTGGGGTTTATTCATTTGTTTTTTTGCTGGGGTTACTATTTTTTCATTAAAACCTTTTTTTTTAACATATATTTTAAAAACTGGGGAAGGGAGGGGGGGGGGATTATCATGGAGCAGTATTTTTATCTTGAAGCAGGAAGTGGGGGTAGGGTGAGGGATGTGAAAACTTCACACACTCAAAACACACACACGCAAGAATGCACAACAGGCAGTGAGTTTGCATGAGAGTTGTGTGTTTAAGTCAGTTTCTGGCTTTTTGTACATGAGTGGACAGTATCTTGTTTCGTACCTATTCAGTTCTTTTTGTTATTGTTTTTCTCATGCATCATAAAGTGTTGTATATCTGTGGGGGGTTTTATGCCAGTTTTGGGTTAAGTGTGTGTGTGTGTGTGTGGATTTTTTTGTTTTTTATTGGTTGGGGGGGGGGGCATATAAAATATTTTTAAATATGGGTCAATTTTTAAAGTTTTTAAGTCCTTTCTGCTGGCTTTATTTTTCTTTGCTGCTACTAAGCATTTGCAGACAGACTTTGTTGCTGTAGTTTTATTCTGTCTTGTACATTGGGATCTCAGCTTTGCTTGTGTGTAAGGAAATGTGGGATTCCTGCAAAATGTACCACTTGGCTGCAGAAAACTGAACAATCACTGAGTCAGTTGATATGAGTGTGTGTGTGTGTGTGTGTGTGTGTGTGTGTGTGTGTGTGTACATATGTATGTGTGTGTACATATGTGTGTGCGTGTACATTTGTGTGTGTGTATACATTTGTGTATGTGTGTACATGTGTGTGTGTGTGTTTTATGCATACATATTGATGGCTAACTACATATCAAAAGAAAGAAATCTAAAATAACTAATTCATTGTCCACAAATGTATATGTCTCAGTTTTTTTTGTATGATAACAATCAAGAGAACAAGAGAAGCATCATTAGTGTTAGACTCTGAAGTAAATAAGGATATTTTTTATGCTTCCAAAAAAAAAAATCACTTTTTTTTCAAGATGACCATTTTTGTTGATGATTGTTGGAAGTTTTTGACAATCCTGTTGCGAATATTTGTTCACACTGACATATATGTTTCCACGCATGCCATGTGTCACATCAGAGAAATGTAAGTGGTTCTTTCATCATCATCGTCGTCGTCATTGTGTTGTGAGTATTATGTGTTATTGCTCTCCGTGAAGCACGTCTAATAGAAATACTGCACTCTCTCTTCAGTGTCAGTATGTTGTAAGTATATGTATATATGTTACTTTTCAACTCACCATGGATAAAAGTGTGGCACTTTTGTTCCATACCAATGGTTGGTTTCCAGTCTTTCTCTCTTGCCTGTGGAAGCACAGTGGAATGTGTGTGTCTCCTTCCTTTTCAACTATGGGGGTGGATTGTGTCAGTTATCTAGAAACTGGATAACTTTTCAGGAACAGAAACATATGCCTTGATAACTGTATGTACATGGGGACTGGATGTAAAAAAGCACATTGAGTGCTTTTTCCATTATCCTCAAAATAAAAGAATGAATAAATGAATATAAAAAGTAAAGTAATATGAATTTTGTTTTATTTCTAGCAAGATATTCTGGTATGATTTATTTTATAAAAGCAATTTGTTTGTGGTTATTAGAAACCTCTGATTGATTGCTTTAAAAAAAAAAAAAAAAGATTTTCAAGTGATGTTTCTAAGCTTAATGTTTCATTAAAAGAGGGAGAGAGATTTTTGATGGGATAGTAAAACTAAACATTTCTTTAGGGAAAAGATGTTTCAAGTGATATTTTTAAACTAAAGGAGAAGCCACAACTGACTTATACATGTACAATACTCCATCATCAGTTTTCTGTGTAAAACCTTGTAAGCCCATGTCTGTATGGTGTTGATTAAGCATTGAGGAAAGAAGCTTTCAGAAGTTAGGGAGAACTGTGCGGGAGAATGTGTTTCCCTCGATGTGTTCTTGTAGTACTGTACACACACACACACACACACAACCCTGCATTTTGCCGCTGTATTGCTTTGCCTGCCTGCATACCTTCCCACCCCCCCTTTCTTGTGCTGTTGGTAGTGGTCCGTTCGTTGTCCATCAGGTTTGGGTGGATTTGTGGAATGGAAAGACTATGGGTTGTTTTTTGGTGTGGGGGGTTTTTTGGTCAATTTTCCTGTCATCAGCAGCAGGGGTGGTTGGTTCAGTGGAGATGTGTGTGGCATTTTGTTTCTGTCAGGATTTGTAATCAACATTTTAATACTGTGGTTTATTACTGCTTGTTTCCTTTTTTTTTGGTTTTGTGTATTTTTGTTGTAGTGTTTATTTTGTGTAACATTGTTGTAATATCAAATTTTTGTTCCTTTCACTAATATGCTATTTTTCCCCTCCCTCCTCTTTTTTTTTCTTTTTTTTACTTTCATTTTTTTTCCCCTTTTGTTTTTTTTTTCCGTGCATTTGCATTACCTCAGTCTGTTTTTTTTTGTATTTTTTCTTTTTTAACTTTTGCCCATTGCACTTTATATTCTTCAGTTTCCACCTTTTAAAAAATTCCTTTTCAATTTTTTGAATTTATATTTCTCTTGCATTTTTTCCTTTTTTTTTTTTTTTCCTTTTCTCAAATCTTTTTTTTTTTTTTTTTTCTTTTACTGTTTTTTTGTGGCTTTTACACAGGGAACTCCTTATGCTGCATTACATTTTTTATGTCATGTGGTCTGCTGTTAGTGGTTTTATCTTCTTGTTGTTATTGTGCATGGTAGTGGTGCAGGTGGTGTACTGTACTGTTGTCGTCGTTGTTGTATGGCATGGTGTGGTGTGATGCATGCAGGGCAGATGCTCCCATTTTTAGCCACTGTTGGGAAATGCTTTTGGAGGAGGACCGACTGATGGGGTAACCTGCCTCCCCTTTTTCTCTCTTTGGACTGTTCTGTGTGTGTGTTTGGTGTGTGATGGGTTTGGGAGGAGAGTGTGTGTGTGTGTGCGTTTAGGAAACCGGGAGTGTGTGTGTGTGTGTGCTGTGTGTGTTTTGTGTGTGATGGGTTTGGGAGGAGAGTGTGTGTGTGTGCGTTCAGGAAAGGGGGAGTGTGTGTGTGTGTGTGTGGAGGACTGACTGATGGGGTAACCTGCCTCCCCTTTTTTCTCTCTTTGGACTGTTCTTGTTCTGGTGATGTACTGTTCTGTGTGTGTGTGTTGTGTGTTTGGTGTGTGATGGGTTGGGGGAGAGATAGAGAATGTTGTGTGTGTGTGTGTGTGTTTTCAGGAAAGGGGGAGCGTGTGTGTGTGTATGTGTGTGTGTGTGTAGGAGAATGGACTGATTGTGTACCCTGCCTCCCCATTTTCTCTCTTTGGACTGTCCTGGTCAGGGTGGTGTACTGTGCTGTGTGAATGGTGTGTGCATGTGTGTGTACTAGCAAGAGTGTGTGTGTGTGTACTTGCAAGTGTGTGTGTGTGTGCACGATGTGAATGCATGTGGCAGTTTATGGCCACACAAAATAGAATTCCTGCATGACTGGCTTGCATGGAGTGTATTGTATGTGAATGGATGCATGTGATTCTTTGTGAGTGTCTCTGTAGCCACAGTGTAGCCACTGTGTGTGTTGTAGTTAAAAAGTGTGATGTCTCTAGTCCTAGAGAAAAGGGCTTTCCCTTTAGTAAGGGATAATACTGATTTATGTGTGTGTGTGTGTGAGGGAGAGAGAGAGAGAGAGAGAGAGAGGACTGGGTCAATAACAGGGCCCCTGGACCTGTGCTCATTTTCATAAGCACTGTCTCCCTTCACAGCTCTGAACACTGCCTCAGAGTGATTCTGCAGCAGTGCAGGGCCCCTTCTGGCTGGTGGCCCAGCATCAGTGACTTTTCTTTGAGCTGGTGGCTGTTGTAGCCAGGCTAGAACACAGAACTGGCCTGGCTGTGGGAGCTGTGTATGGTGGCATTCTGGGGCCTAGTGTTACTGGGTTGTTAGGTAAAGACGAGGCAACCCTGAGCCACAGAAACAATCTGAGCAAAAACATGAAAGAAAATTCTGAAAAGTCTGTTTCTCTATGTGTGAATGAGCGCTGTGGTGTGTGAGATGAGTATGACTTGGTCTGATGGTGTAGGGCTGTGTCAGAGGCAAGGCTAAGTGAAGAAATATATCCATTTTTGTAGGATTCGGTGTTGGTGTGTCCAAGACATCATTTCTTTGCTAATAATAATAATAATCATAATAATCATAATAATAAAAGAAAGAAAAAAACATCATTTCTTTGCTGATGACGCAGATTGCACTTTATACTCACTATCACTTTCTAATGAGGCAAAGAAAAAAAACTGAAGTACTGAGCACAAAAAACAACACTGAAACAGAAGAGAAGTGGGTGTATAACACACATGCATGCATGCACGCACATGTGCGCGTGCACACACACACACACATACACACAAGATTCAAGATTTAATTCCTTTTAACCCCTTTTGGGGTTTGAGGATAACAAACAGTCAACAAGACAAAAAAAGCCTTACAGCAAAACACCCAAAAGTATCACACACACACTCACACACACGCACGCACGCACACATGCACACATTAAAAATGTGTAGATGCATATATGTCTAGGCATATTATGTATAAACATAACAAACTTTTTCCTGTAACTGGCATAAATGAGAACATACATGTTCTCAAGTTACAGACCAGAGAATTTCCATTTTATAAAAACTAATAATAAAAGGAGCTTAGTTGAATAGAACTTGTGATTATTGTGTACATTGTGTTTAAATCTTTGTGATTTTGAACACAGATACCGTGAGGACGGACGATGCAATGGCAGCCTCGCTCACCTGCCTCTCAACCCTATCCGACTGGAGTGGGACTTCACCAAACCGGTATGTAGGTCTCTGTGTCTGTCAGCCTGATATTTTTGCATAGAAATGGCTTACTGTCTGGGGAATTTTCAGAAGGGGGGGGGGAGAGAGACAGTAAAGTTGGTTTTTATATCCCCGTTTTAATTTGTATATAGTTGCACAGTTTTGAAATGTGACAAGGTGACACCCTTGATATGGCCTGTGTGGTTGGCAGGGCTATAAACAACATGATTGGATTGGATTGGAAGGGAGGGGGGTACGCACACTTGTGTGCCTTTGTTTATGAGGGGGCGGGGGTATCAAAAAAAAGGGGGAAAAACCTGAGAAGTTTTATGCCTAATGTTGGTCATGATTGCCTGGTGTGAGGGTTAAGGCAGCAGAGAAGTGCCCTGTTGTGTGTGTGTGTGATCCCCCTGGGGTGTTGAATCAACTTGAATGCTAAACAACACTGTGTGTGTGTGTGTATGTGCGTGCGTCAGTGCCTGGACATGATCATGATACAGATTGCCAGGTATAAGGATTGAGGCAGCAGAGTAGTGCCCTGTTGTGTGTGTGGGCAGCCCTCCTGGGGTGTTGAATCAACTTGCTGAATGCTAAACAACACTGTGTGTGTGTGTGTGCTTCAGTGCCTGGACCTGATAGAGTCGAGCCGTGTGATGGCGTGCCAGCTGTGTGAGGATGTGGACCTGCACATCATGATGCACAGCGCCTATGGCAAGGGCTTCATCAAGACCTGCAAGGTCTCCCCTGACGCCTACATCCAACTGGCCCTGCAGCTGGCTTACTACAGGGTCAGTCCCCTCTCTCACGCTACTTTGTCGCTTGTCTGTCTGTGCCTGTGTCTGTTGGTTAGTCTGTCTGTCTGTCTGTCTCTCTATCTCTTTCTCTCTCTCTCTCTCTCTCTCTCTCTCTCTCTCTCCTGTCTCTGTCTCTGTCTCTCTTTCTCTGTCTCTGTCTCTCTCTCTCTCTCTCTCTCTCTCTCTCTCTCTCTCTCTCTCTCTCTCTCTCTCTCTCTCTCTCTCTCTCCCCCCCCTCCCCCTCCCTCCCTCTCTTCCCCCCCCCTCCACACACACACTTATTTCTGCAAAATAAACCCCCCAAAAAACAAGCACTTTAACTGCCTTGCTGTCAACAAGACACCATCTTTACAGCTAACTCCCTATCTCTGATCCAGTCTTTCATCAAATGACTAGGATTTAACCCTATTTGCTTGTTCATTTTGTTCCGATTTGCAAAACACACTCTTTACTTCTTATTCCTGGTGTAGTTCTCTCCTACATATAGTCTCCTCCCTTGTCTCCCAGGAAAAGTCATGAACACACTCTTCCTTGTCATGTGTTGCAGTCGGCGGGCAAATTCTGCCTGACCTACGAGTCCTCGATGACCCGCCTGTTCCGTGAAGGTCGCACGGAGACAGTGAGGTCATGCAGCAAGGACACCTGTGCCTTCGTGCGGGCCCTGGAGGCCAAGGCTGGGGTAAGATTATAATTTACCATTACTATTATTTAGCGCACGTATAAGAACCCACAACAACAAGAGGGTTGTCCCTGGCAAAATTCTGTAGAAAACAACATCTCTGATAGGGAAACAAATACAACTGCAGATGAGGGGGGAAAAAATGGGTAGGCGCTGCACTTGTGGTGACGCACTCTCCTCGGGGAGAGCAGCCCGAATTTCACGCAGAGAAATCTGCTGTGACATAAAGTGGTACAAAATAAATTAATTAATTAAAAAAAAGGTGTCTCCCTCCTCTTACTGCTTTTTTTGTTGTTTTTTTTGTTCTGGAGATTTGGGGGGGGGGAAGCAGCAGTGCTCACCAGGATACACACAGGTCATTCTCATATCACCCATATTCATTTGCTGAAAGGTGAGGGAACCCCATGGTGTGTAACTTGTGATGTGCAAGTAACCATCAAACATCTGCTTCTTGAGTGTCGAGACGCCCTGGATATTAGGCTCAAGCATTTTACAGCAGGCTCCCTAAAGATCCATTTTTGGGATGTTCTACCAGACACCATTTTTAACTTCCTGAGAGAATCTGGCTTTTTCTGTCTGATAAGAGCGAAAATGTTATAGTTGGTCGCTGAGAACAAGGTTGCTTTAAGGAATCTGGCTTTGGTTTTATCTCATTTTATGTGTGGTTGGTGTGGTTTTTCCCACAATGCAGTGCTCGCCCTGGGTTGACCCTTAAGGTTGACCAGGGCATTGATACAAGGAAGGACAGTACAGTTGGTTTTATACCCCGTTTTAATCTGTATATAGTTGCACAGGTTTATTCTGAGATTTAAAATTTTACTAGGTGACAGCCTTGATATGGCCTGTGTGGTCGGCTGGGCTATAAATAACATGATGGGGGGGGGGGGGGGGGGGGGGGGGGGGGGGGAACTACTGCCACATTTTTTTTGGTATAGAAGGGCTGATATTTTACACTGCTGATCTCTCTCTCTCTCTCTCTCTCCTCTCTCTCTCTCTCTCCTCTCTCTCTCTCTCTCTCTCTCTCTCTCTCTCTCTCTCTCTCTCTCTCTCTCTCTCTCTCTCTCTCTCTGTCTGTCTGTCTGTCTGTCTTTGTGTGTGTATATATATATATATACATGACATGGTGTGACTGTCCCCACAGAAAGAGGAGCTGATCAAACTGCTGAAGGCAGCAGCCAACAACCACCAGCGACTGTACCGCAACGCCATGACGGGGGAGGGCATTGACCGCCACCTCTTCTGCCTGTACGTGGTGTCCAAGTACGTGGGGGAGGACTCCCCCTTCCTGGCCGAGGTGCTGGGGCAGCCCTGGCGCCTCTCCACCAGCCAGGTAAACATGGACTGAATCACTCACTCACTGTGTGGCCCCCCCCAAAATATGTATTTTTAAAAAATAAATAAATAAATTTTTTTAATAAGAAACTTAAATTTTTTTAAAAATTACTGACTGTTTGGCCCCCCAAAATATAAAAAATCTAAATTAAAAAATTAATGAAACTTTTTTTTTTTTTTTTTTTTTTTTTTTTAAACTGACTGGCTCTTTGGGGAGGGGTGGCGTGTGTTTCTCCTGCACGAACCACTGGGTCATTGGGAAGGACGGCTGGTTAGGTGACTTGACAGTTTGTCCTTTCATCCCCAAGTTGTCAGATTGGGTTTGGTTGGGGGAGGGGGGGGGGGGGTTGTTTGTTTCTTGGCTGGAGCTCCCAGGTTCACCAGTGTTGAGATTTTATGAATGTGACCGTTTTTGCCCAGCATGAAGGTAGCCGCATTTTCCAACTTTCCGGATGTATGGTGGGTATGTTCGTGTTTTCTTAAGCCACCGAACACTGACTTGAATTGGGGGATTTTTCACGTGCATATTTGATCTTCTGTGTATGTATGTATACACACAAAGGGATTTAAGACACTGGCAGGTCTGCACTTGAAGTTGACCTGAGAGATCACAAAAATCCCCACGCTTAATTCACCAGGTTGCCAACAAGATTCAAAGCCACAGCTTCATGGACCTATTGGATTGAAGTTAAAAGAGTCTTAACCTCTACTGCGCTGTTGACAAACAGTGTTTGTCATAGAAACCGCCACCTGCAATGTTCAGTTGAGGATCATTGTTCATCATGATTCAATGCTCATTTTGTCCACCATGTGCCAGAGCTAAACATGATAGCAGCGAAAGGGTTAAACACTCGGCTATAGCGTCAACCATATCCTGCAACTGGTTTTGATCCTGATAGAAAGTGAGAGGTGTGTGACTGGTGTTGATGTGTGTGTGTGTGCAGACTCCTCACCAGCAGACAGACAAGTTGGACCTGAAGAAACACCCTGACCGCATCTGTGGAGGAGGGGGCTTTGGACCTGTGAGTCAGGGGGGGTGGATATGTGATTTTTTATTTATTCTTTTATATCGAGGATAATGGAATAAGCACTCTTGTGCTTTTTTCCATCCAGTCCCCGTGTGTATGCAGTTTTGTAAATGTCATCTGTTCCCACCGGCACACGATGGCCTACTCTTACAAAAAGCAGAACAGGATCTAAAGTGTGCGCAAGGTGTTCTGCGTGCGTTCGCACACGGGGCCTTGGTTTAAAGTCTCATCTGAAGGACTTATGTGAAATATCATCTGTGTGTGTTTGTGTACACTGTGTGTGTATTGTTTGTTTCTTGAATTGGTGTATGAAATGTTACGTGTGTGTGTTGTTGTTTGCTTCTCAAATTTCACATCCATCTGCTTAAAAGTGATTTTTAAATGAAGAAATCTGTGTCCTAGTTTTGTGTTTGTGTGTGTGTATTGTGTTGGTCTGTTTTTGGATGCATTGTGTTGTTTTAGGCTGTATATCACTTTCAGCTATTGCAGATTTCTCTGCTTGAAACTAGGCCTGCTCTATCATGGGAAGGAAACCTGTTACTGCAAAAACAGTGTCACCCTTTCTTGTGGTTTTTTTTCCTCCTTTTTTTGTTTGTTTTGTTTTCTTTTACTTTTTCCTGTCTGTACGTATAGTTGTTTCTCTTTTAGTGTGGCTTTTTTTTTTTATAACTGCAGCAATTCTCCCGGAACTGATATACTGGTACGATAATAGAGAGTGTTTATACTGTCCAATGTTCAAGTTTTCACACTGTGGTAAAGGCTTGTTGTACACAGCACCTCTCATTACTGTCTCAACCAAAGGACTTTGACATTCAGTTTGATTTTCTCATCAAACTGGGAAGAAAGACAGGGCTGGAAATCGAACCCATAACCTCACGGTTTACTTGTTAGGCAAGTGAACGTCTTAACCATACTGTCGCCTTCTTTTCTAGTGGTGTGTCTGAAACAACTGATGACAACAGTGGTTGCTGTCTGGGCTTTCAACTCAGAAGAAAAATGATGTAAGAGTGGTGTGTCGCCATGATTATGATCACATTGCCCTCAACCACATCACATTCATGTGTGGCCAGGATCGTGATCACATCAACCACATCACACTGATGTGTGGCCAGGATTGTGATCACATCAACCACATCACACTGATGTGTGGCCAGGATTGTGATCACATCAACCACATCAAACTGATGTGTGGCCAGGATTGTGATCACATCAACCACATCACACTGATGTGTGGCCAGGATTGTGATCACATCAACCACATCACACTGATGGTGGCCAGGATTGTGATCACATCAACCACATCACACTGATGTGTGGCCAGGATTATGATCACATCAACCACATCACACTGATGTGTGGCCAGGATTATGATCACATCGCTTTCAGTCACACCACACTGACATAACACATGACATAAAGTGGTAATAAAATAAAATTAAAATAAAACAAAACACTTACTGCAGCACTTGTTTAATAAAGTTTGTCTAATATCACTAATACATCAATGTTATCATTATTATCACACAATGCATCTGACATCACATATACACGACTACCATCATGACCATCATCACCCACTGATACCAATGCTGTTTGCAGGTGGCTGATGACGGCTATGGCGTGTCTTACATCATCGCAGGGGAGGACACCATTTTCTTCCATATATCCAGCAAGAAGTCCTGTCCTACCACAGTGAGTGCATGGTGTTGTGTTGTGCCATTCTTGTCTTGTTTCATGTCCTCCAGCAGTGGTCAGTCTGTTTAGGACAGCAGTCCCTGGTCAGTGGGATGTTTGGTCAGTCAGCTTTCACCATTGTCCATGAGTTTATTCTCTTATTAGAGAGCAAAGAAAGGTTGTGCAAATAAAGGTTGCAAAGATAAAAGTTGTGAAAAGATAACGGTTGTGCAAAATATAGGTTGTGCATAGAAAGGTGTTGCAAAGATAAAGGTGTTGCAAAGAAAGGTTGCAAAGATAAAGGTTTTGCAAAGAAAGGTTGTGCAAAGAAAGATTACACAAAGAAAGGTTGCAAAGGTAAAGGATGTGCAAAAAAAAGGTTAAAGGAAGTGAAGACAATGTGAATTTATGAAAGGAAAAGATAGCTGCCATTTAACTGGTCAAAGACTCCATACTTTTCTGTTCTTACAGAAAGAAATCCAAAGTCCTTTATTGAGTCACTCTGACCCTGTATAAAAAAAATTTTTTAAAGGACAGTGGTTTTAAAAAAAAATTAAAGCATGCTTAGAAGATCTTTGGTCCTATGTAAGACTTCTGGATGATTAAGATTTCACTTGTGCAGTTGTAATGGCTATATCCATGTGTGTGTGCAGGGCTCCCACAAGTTTGGTCGTCTGATCCAGCAGTCGTTTGCTGACATGCGGGCCATCTTCGACAACAAGTGACGTGGCGTTGCCTTGACCTTGTAGTCTCTGTTCTTGTCAGCATGGACTCTTCTGTGTGTGTGTGTGTGTTTGTGTGTGTGTGTGCGCGTGTGTGTGTGTGTTGGTGTGTGTGTGTGTGTGTGTGTGTGTTTTGTCGTGTGTGTGTGTGTGTGTGTGTATGTGTGTGCATGAACAGGCATGCCAGTTTCTTTCTTTTTTTTGGTTTTGTTCGAATATTTCATTTCAGTGGGCACTGTTAGTTTTTCAAGTGGCATGAATTTTAAGAAGAGTAAGGAGAGGTTGCATGGTTGATGGACCAATTTGAAGTCATAGCTATCAACATTGAAGGACAGACAAACAAAGAAAATGGACATTTGAGAATAGTGTGAGTCATGGTCATCGTCACCATCCAAGGTCAGTCATCAAAGATACAGCAAAGAAGACCTGATCGTATAAGAACGGTCTGTGTTCTCTTTGACAGCAATCAAAGACAGGCAATGTTTTTTCATGCACACTTGTGACCATCTGTTAAGGTGAAGAAAAAAAAAAAGACTGTGAAAAAAAATGTTGGTAGAAAAGCGTTTCAGAAGACAGGGAATGAAAATGATAAAGACATGAATGTGCTGGCAGTTGACATCAGAAAAGCTGTGTCCTCCTTGTGTGTCTTCCCTCCTGGGAGTGTGCAGGGGGGGACAATCCTCCCAACTGTGCTGTATGCCAGGAAGAGAAAAAGAGAAACGTCCGTGTGATCAAATTTGATGACAACCTGTGTCACTTTTCCAGTGATGTGGCTTGTGATAGGGTGATCACTTCCACCTCCCCTCCCCTCCCCTCCCCTCCCCTCCCCTCCTGTCAGTCTACTTCTGTGTTAGGCAAAGGAAGGAATATTTCTATCACCTCCTCTCCCCCACACTCTGCCCAAGCGGCTTTCATAAGCCACAGCAGTTGTTGTTTTGCTCTGTTGTTTAGTTCCCAGTCCATAAACAGGGATGTCTGTAGTGGTACACCTGTAAACCTCAGACCAGAAAAGATTTGACGCCTCCTTGAGTTCACCCTTTGTACATAGGCTTTTGTTTGTTTTGGTGGTTTTTATTTGGGTTTTTTTGCTTGGTTTTGTTTTGAATGCTATCATATATATATATATATGAATTTTGTTAGAAGTGTATTGGGAAGGTTGAGTCTGTTTGGCTTTTTTAGTCTTGCCTGGTTTGAATAGTGAATTTGTCATTTTGTGTATGTGTTAATTAAAAGGAAAAAAAAATTCAAAGAGAAAAAAATATTTAGATATTCATAGAGTATTGTGTATGTAGAGAGAGGAGAGGGGAATGTTTGCCATAGAGATAAAATGTTTATCCTCAGATTTTTTTTTTTTTAATGAAGTTTTATAATATTGCGTTGATGTGCATACCATACTTGTTTGGATTTTTTTTGTTTGGTTGGGGTTTTTTTTGGGGGGGATGCACTGTTGTAAAATCTGCACTTGTTGATTCTTTACTTTTTTTAAGACTCACAGGAATGTTCATGTGTAAGTAAGGCCAGTGTGGAAAATCAGACACATGAAGACAACATGCTAACCAGTCATGGATCCAGGTCCCAGCCTGAGGTTAGGAGGCTCCGCCATTTTCACCTGAAGGTCTCAGTGCAGCGCTCCAAGGATTGTAAGGAGCATAGGAGAGAGGAAGGAAGTAAGCAAAAGAGAAAGAGAGGATTATCTGTTCACTGCTAGACACTTGTGACCTTTTGGACTCTGGCTGCAGAAACAGGATGGCTGTGTCAGACAGATTCAGGCTTTTAAACATTGGTAGGTCAGGTGCTGTCTGAGCGTTCGATGAAGAAGAGGGTGGAGGGAGAGGC
>CM060327.1:11467303-11469803 GCA_030674155.1 Stramonita haemastoma | reverse complement strand
CGATTTCAGCATGGGAGAGAATTTTATCTGGAGAAAAAGACAGGAGAATGGACCAAGAAAATACAAGGGGGTGACGGAATAAAAAGGAACAAAGCAGAAACAAAAAGAGGGATAGCACAGAGGGAACCCCTAGCACAGAATTTTCAGAAGGTGGGGACGCTAGAATACTGACAAGCCCCGGCATCCCAGAGGGGAAGCTATCATGTGGCTACTGATCCCTTCTAGCACGTGATACAAGTTTCTGTCAGTTACAATAATCACTGCACAGAGCCAAAGCTAAACGATATTTGAATTCACAAACGTTATTCTGAGACTGGCATCATCCATGGCAAGCCTCTTGAATAGCAGTTCTCATTTTCCATTCAAGAAAGGAGACATCATCAGAAGTCAGAGTATGGCTCCCTGTCTGCAATACTGCCACATGCACCATCTTTCCATCCTGTGTGTGGCCTGCAGTCTTACTCACAGTGACTCTAGGTGTATTCAGTGAGACCATGTGTTGTTCTGGGTGATCCACACAGTGTTGTTTTTGTTTGTTTGTTTATTTGTTTGTTTTTTGTGTATGTCACCGGTTTTGCCCACCATAAAGGTCGCTGCATTCCGCTAACGTGGATGTAGCTGGATATGTTCGTTTTTCCATAACCCACCGAATGTTGACATGAAGTAAGGAATCTTTAATCTTTGACCTTATGCATGTGTATATTATAGCACGAAGGGACTTAGTTACACTGGCAGATCTGCATTTGAAGTTGACCTGGGAGGTCCTAAAAATCTCCACTCTTAATTTACCTGACACCACTGAGATTCAAACCCACGACTTCATGGACCTATAGGATTGAAGTCACACGGTATTAACCACTCCGCTATAGGTGTTTGTTGGGTGTTTGATTAAACTAGAGACTGTTCAAGAAGAACTGGTCCATTCCAGTATTCATTCTATTGACAAAATAATAGTCTAAACATCCGAATATTTTTAACCTTGAAAAAAGCGTTTTCTTCAGTAAATAAGAGGACTATGCTCGATGTTGCTAAAATGACAGATATAATCGGAAACAACATGTAGACCATGGTCAAGGAACGTCAATATATATATATATATATATATATATATATATATATATTATATATCATATAATATATATATATAATATATATTATAATGTTTTATAATTATGGTATTGTGTTCAAATATCTAGTTGTATGGTGCATGGATGTTGTCCAGTTCTTTTTTTTCTTGATAGTCTACTGTACAGAATTCATCCATATCCCTAAAGGGATGACAGGAAATAAAGAATTGATTTAGAAAAGGTCTGGTCCATTTATTACAGATTGAAATCAAATTTATGATCAGTAGACCTAATTCACCTCCCCCCCCCCCCCTTTTCTGAACAAAAGGACTTAGCTACAGTAAAGTTGTTTCCCCACTGCACCATATTCTCCCCCTTCCATACAAAACGATAAAACAGAATTTATGCTCTTAAAATATTTTTTTTAAGGAAGAAAACAATGCTAAGCCTGAAGGCTGTCTGATCTCGTCAGTGTAAGACATCAACATTACAGTTATGAAATCTTTCTTCACATACAATGGGGAATGAGGGAAGGACTCTTCTGCATGTTTGTTTGCTTGCTATTCTTCGTTTCACATTTGGGAATGGGATGTGTTGAGAGTGACCTAATCTACTGGTATCTTCCTTGGCCACCACGCGCGCATTATTAAAACAACAACAACAACAACAACCACAGACAGGCGAACAAATTCTTCAGAGGTGTACGCTATTCGGCGACCTGAGGAAGAAAGTGTGTCCGGCGGAGATAACCCTACAGACCAAGCTGTACGGCCCACGAGAGGAGCTGGAAAGGACATGCCATTATTTTTCCCAGACAAATCTGACGGTGTAAAGCGAACGAGAGAAGAAGATTATCAAGAAGAAAAGAAGAAGAAGAAAGTCTAGTCTATATCAGTGTGACTTTGAGATGTAGCTGATATAATAAATCGGTGTTGATCATGTTTATGCACTTGCACGTGTACTTACATGCATATATATATATATATATAAATGTTATTGGCACAACCTGTTACCAATGTTTTCTCTTCAGCTTTACTGGCAATGCACAAGAGTGTAAGGCCTAGCACTAGTCTGTCACGGTCTGGCCTAAACAAACAGTGCACAGTTTCCATCTCAGGGATAAGGCCCACGCGAGCAAGCGTGAGCGTGACTAATGAAAGGAAAGAGAAGCAGCCCAATTAAGTTCCTAAATTAAACAAAAATCTATGTTGGGACGTAATCAGAACAACAACAATAACAAAAAGACAGCCCTTGTTGGCTGCTCTCAGTCAGCCAATGTCACGTCAGCTTCAGTTTGAATTTTATTTTCTTGACAAATGCCGACAGCTTTTTGCTTTTTTGGTGTAAAATGTTAGTGAGTGAAAGCAATCTTTGTGGTTTTACTCTGTGACAAACATGAGCATTGTACTTTCCTGTCAGTGCGAGAAAAATCT
>CM060327.1:11454803-11457303 GCA_030674155.1 Stramonita haemastoma | reverse complement strand
TCCACTACTGAGGTATACATTTTTCAAATCATTACTGCACTGTCCTCCAGCCGCCGCGGTAGTCTAGTGGTTATGGCGTCGGACTCGTAATCTAAAGGTTGCGGGTTTGATCCCAGCTTTCGGCTATGGCGTTGTGCCCCTGGAAAAGGCACTTTACGGCTATTTTCTCACCCCACCCAGGTGTAAAAGGGGTACCAACCTTGTGTTGGGGGTAAACCCTGCGATAGACTGGCGTCCTATCCAGGGGGAGTCTATGACTCTCAGTCGCTTAACGCCACAGAAACCGGGATAAGCACCGGCCTGATGAGCCTTAGGCTCGGGACAGACTTAACTTTAACTTTAACTGCACTGTCCTATTGGTTCTTTATTATGATTATCATGGACTTAGAAGACATTTCCCTTTGTTGATTACATTTTTCTCTTGTTGGTTACGGTTATAAATAGTTTAATTGTTCATGCGTTAGGTTCTGTTTAGAATTTGGAATTTTTACTATTCTGTATTCAAGAATTATTTACATTTGTATTATTTATTTATTTTTTTACTGTTCTGTGTAATTTAGTGAGTTAAAGTGAATTATCCCCCTTCCCTAGTTCAAAAACTCCCCCCCCCCCCCCCCCCACACCCACACTTTAAAAAAAAAAAAAAAATTTTAAATGTCTAATATCACATTTTGTGAAGACGTAAAATGAATTGAACACACACTCACACACACACACACCAAAAAAGTACAAAAGAGCCTAAGAAGTCGTCCACACAAGCACAAACGGCTCCCAGAAGAGGACCAGACAAATGAAAACTGATGAAGACCATTTGGATACTGTGATTCATAGAGACATAAGAGTCAATAAAGCCAACTGCCATACTCTTTGAAAGCAAAGCCACCCATTTTCTGTTGAAAATATACGGCCATTTAGATACTGTGATTCCAATGGTGATGAAAGCTGACTGCTACGCCCCTTTTCAAAATCATCCATTTTCTGTTTCCACATTTACAAGGAGGTGTTGCAGATGGCAGAAAGCCCCATATGTGTTGCAGTAACTCTTTGAAAGTTAAAAAAACAACAACCCCCCCCCCCCCCCCAAACCTCTGGCAGTAAGAGCTCTTTACAACAGCTTTTCTGATGACCAAACTGGTGGTGGGTGATGTTGAAGCATTTGTGGAGTGTGGCCCTCTGTGAAACTGAAGTTGGCGTCTGTTCTGGGAAATAAAGAACTGTCCATGGTCTTACGCTTGCTGTGTATAATGAAAGGTCACGGCACCAATTTGACTGATCAAAATCACATGTGCCTGCCATTGTGTAGAGGTATGCACTCTTGACACAGCTCTGACTGAGCAATGGGGACTATGAAATTGTCAAAGAAACCACCAAACAAAAAGGAAACCCCAGATTTTTTAAATAAAAATTGTTTGCACTGTGTTATTTTTGTAATTTTTTTGGATGGGAGAAGAGCTGTGATTTTGCGCTTAAATTCATGACATTAAAAAAGAGACATAACACCATTTTTTGTACAAAAGCTGTGCATATATATATCTCAACACCTACCCATTCCAGCCTTTGTTAGTGTGTTGTATGTAAGGAAGGAGGAAAGACTGTGTCCTCCCTTGAAGACTTTCCTTTCTCTCTTGCTGTTTTCCCAACATCAGTTTTACAATCAAAGCTCCAAATCCCAAACTGACTACGAAAACAGAACTGCTACTGCAGAATGGAAAGAAAACTGGACTCGAGCATTTTGGCAATTTTTTTTCTTGGTGTGTGTTTGCAGTTGAAACTTGTCCGGTCCAATCCTAAGAGCCAAGAGTTTGTGAGGACATACGTAGCGGCTCACAAGGTGTACCTCAAATACCAGACCACCATCCACAAAGACCCCCCAGACAAACCCAACCTTAAGCAGTACACCCGATTTCTAGTCGACTCCCCTCTCGAGGTAATTTACCTTTTTCCTTCCTCGTCTCTTTCCTTTTAATGTGTTTGGGTTTGGTTTTTTTTTTTTTTTTCTGTGTGTGTGTTTTTCGTGGGGGTGTAGATACAGTTGATGCGTACCAGCCCTCCCTCTAAGGAATGGGACTCGTGGTTCATGCGGTCCCACGAGCTGTTTAAGAAATATCAAATGACCGTTCATAAAGAGGAAGAGCACGAGTGCTTGAGGAGCTCCTACAAGAGCTTTCTGGTGGAGTCGCCCTTGGAGGTGATTTGTGTGTGTTTGCTCGTGGCTGTGTTTGTTTTTATCCTGTCTTTTGTTGTGTGTGTTTGTGTTGTGTGTGTGTGTGTGTGTGTGTGTGTGTGTGTGTGTGTGTGTGTTGTGTGTTGTGTGTGTTGTGTGTGTGTGTGTGTGTGTGTGTGTGTGTGTGTGTGTGTGTGTGTGTGTGTGTGCGTGTGTATTTGTTCATGTGAGCTGGGATAAGGAGATAATGATGAAACTTCATTTTATTTATTTATTTATTTATTTATGTATGTATTTACTTTTTATGTATTTATTCTTTTATATTGAGGATAATGG
>CM060327.1:11444676-11454703 GCA_030674155.1 Stramonita haemastoma | reverse complement strand
TTTTTTTGTCCTTTAAAGGAGAGTACAGGTTGTTTCTGTTAAGAGCTTGTCATGGCTGAAGGCAATCTCAACACAACATTTTACAACATCACAACATTTTACTGTAGGCCTTGGCAATGAGCTGACATCAATAACTGACACAGCTTTTGGCCTGAGCCAACTATGTATAATGATACGTCGTCCTTTCCCTTCCCCTCCCCCTCACACCACACCACACCATACCACACCATACCCTACCTGACAACATCTATTTTGTCAGTCATTCCTCTGTCAGCTTGGACTTTGTTCGTGACTTCTTAACAATTAGCTCTCACCTCACCTCATGTCACGTCACTGTCACGTCACGTCATCAAATTGACGTCTTTGGTCCATACTGGATGTTATGTCGAGGATGAGAAGGAAGCTTTAATGTAATGCTCCATTCACTTTAAACGCCTCCGTAGAACACACACACACACAACACACACACACACACACACACACACACACACACACACACACACACACACACTACACACACACACATTTTTACGCATCAAACACACACACACACACACACACACACACACACACACACACCACACACACACACACACACACACACACCACACACACACACATTTTACGCATCAAATTCATCTTCTTAGTCCTTTAAAAAAAAAAAAAATTAAAGTTAACCCCCCAACCTCATCCCCCCACACACACACACACACACCCCTACTGTCTTTCCCCTCTACCGTCCTCCCTCTCCAAATCTGGGAAGTTTGTTTTTTTTACTAGGACGTGTTTTTTTTTAACCACCCCCTCACCTCCTTGCCCCTCCCCCCCCCCCCCCCCCCCCCCCCCCACCCCCCCCCCCCCCATCACGAAGCTGCATATAGATATAGCATCAAAGCCGTAAACCTTCTGCGTTCGTGCGTCACAGAGGGGGGGTCGGGTTCGCGCAGTGTTCTGTTCAGTGGCCGGTAGGTGTCTGACGCATAGAGGCTTGCCCCCTGCCAAGATTGGACCCTAAGGCCCGGCAGGCAGGAAGGCAGGCGGGCAGGCCCCTTTTTAGTCTTTTCCACCTAGGCCCTAATACCTACTGCCTGCGTGTAGCCTAGCCCGGGGGTCAGGTTTGGCCGGAATACTAAATGTGGATACCTTTCGGCTTGGGTTCAGGTTTGGCTTAAACGTGGATTTTGTTTTGTTTGTTTTTTTTAGTGGGCGGGAGTGGAAGACAGAAGGAAGTGTGGTCCTTTTTGTGTCTATTTCAGGATGCGTATTACTTAACGTGCTGTGTCGTGGTGACGGTGTTGGGGGTTGAGAAATCCAAGTGAAGCGAGGAGGTAGGTAGGTACGTGTGTGTGTGTGTGTGTGTGTGTGTGTGTGTGTGTGTGTGTGTGTGTTTGGGGGGGGGGGGGGGGACTCGATAGAATGGACCAAGAAGGCAGAACATTGACCAGAAGAAGGTGACAGGAAGAACAGGAACAAGACAGAAACAGAAGAAGCCTATTTGCACAGAATTTCCAGAAGGTGGAGATGCTATCTATACTGACAGGCCCCCTGGCATCCCCATGGGGGATAATGTCGATGTATGAGCAAGCCCAGTTCAACATGTTGGTTTTAACAGTTTTATTAGTTCAGAAACAACGAGCACCAGTACATGAAATGAGTACAGCAAGCAAACCTTATAATTATAGTTCAACATGTTTCATCGCACAAACACAACCGGTCATCCACGTGTTCTTTTCTAGCATCATTACCAGTCAGATTTAAACGATGTGCCATACACCGGCAACTCCGAATCCCTCTAATACGAAAGCTTGCACACTGTCGTCACATGTTGTACACACTGTGATGTCACAACAGGTTTACGTCATGCAGTTTTTTGCCGTCACGTTGATGACAGTGATTCTGTTGAAACACGGTCATGTCTTGCTGTGAGGTGGGGCTATCACTATGTTGGGGGGGGAGGGGGGGGGCAGGGAGGGGGATGGGGTTCTGTGACTGAACTGTCACCGTTTGCCTTCAAAGTGATTATAAGTAACCAAAAGGTGTGTGTGTGTGTGTGTGTGTGTGTGTGTGTGTGTGTGTGTGTGTGTGTGTGTGTGTGTGTGTACGCCCGTGTCAGTATGTGTTTGTCAGAGAGAAAGGGTGAGTGTGTGTGTGTGTGTGTGTGAGAGAGAGAGAGAGAGAGAGAGAGAGAGAGAGAGAGAGAGAGAGAGAGAGAGGAGAGAGAGAGAGAGAGAGAGAGAGAGAGAGTTTCCCATATTTAAGTCGTAGTCACATTTTCAATACCCGTCGTGTTTTATCGTCATGTGGTGTGGTGGGGGGGGGGGGGGGGGGGGGGGGGGGGGGGAGGGGGAGGGAGAGCGGCATTGGCTGACTCCGCATGGTTTAACGTGTGACTGTCACTACACTTGTTATGAAAAAAACACAGGAAGGTATTTTTTAGGTCTTGCTGTCACGCCAGTGTTATAAGTTATGCACCAGCGGTTCATTTTTAATACTGGAAAAAAAACACACGACACACGATTGGACTATGATAATATATATAATATGTGTGTGTGCGCGCGCGCGCGCGCGCGCGCGCGCGTGTGAGTGTGTGTGTGTGTGTGTGTGTGTGTGGGTGTGGTGTGGTGTGGTTGTGTTGTGGTTTTGTGTTTGTGTTGTGTGGGTGTTGTGGTGTGGTATGTGGTTTGTGTGTGTGTGTTTTGTGTTGTATTGTGTGTGTGTGTGTGTTGTTGTTGTTGTCTTCAATTTAACGTCTGTTCACACTCAGTGATATTAGACGAGGAAAGTGGAAAGTAAAGAAGTTGAAGAAGGGAGTGGAAGGAGTGGGAGAAGAAAAGTTTGAAGAGTTAGCATGTGGGTGGATGTTTTTGTACATGAAAAGGTAATAATACTTTTTTAAAAAAAACACAAAAAAACTTAGACATGAGAAAAGTTTAAATTTAACAAAGTGTGAACATTAAACATCAATAATGTAACTACAACAAATTTTCAAGTGGACTGTGCAATAAACATCTAGCAATGGCAAAGGCTAACTTTGAATTTTCAAATACATTTTTCAGAGACTGCTCGGAAATACAGGTAAGAGGGGCTTTACAATTGGGCACTCAAATATGATATGAGTATTTGTAATGTGATCTCCACTTAGACATTTGACATTTTTGCAAAATTTTGTGATGAATGCATTTAACTTCATTCTAAAATACAATGCATTACTCTTCTTGCGGTTATGACACTTAACTGTATTTTAGAGAGGAGATATGTAACATGAAGTAAGGGAACTTGTCAGACAACTCTTTAGACATTGTTCCTTGAATTGAACAGATCCTTTCAACTTACTCCATGACGTTTGTTCTAATATGCGGTATTCCTCCCGTAGAGATAAAGGAACATGTGGTTCTATTGATTCCAAATCATGTCTTGCCCCCTTTTTTGCAGCTCTATCAGCCCACTCATTTGGAAATATTCCAACATGTGAAGGTACCCAACAAAAATAAACCGGAATACCTCTTAAACTTAGAAGGTGTATGACGTATTTAATTTCAAAAATGATTCTAGATACTTTCTTGGAATTATGGGTTTTTATAGCATACAGTACCGACTTAGAGTCTACACAGAGCAAAATAGGAATAATGAAAAATGGAAAATCAAGAATGTGGTTACGACCCATAAGAATAGCAATTAATTCAGCTGTAAATATTGAATGATGTTTACCAAGATAGTATGATTTCTCTGTTTTAAATGCTGGTATGACGAATGCTGAACCAGTTTCATGGTTTTCTAAGACAGATCCATCTGTATATACTTTTAAAAAGTTAGCATACTTATTTTCGATATGTGATCGGACATCTGCAACCATGATATTTTGATTTTCTTTCTTTTTTCCATTTGTACATTCTATATCAAAACATGCTTTATTTATTTCCCATGAAGGACATGGTACAGCTTCTTTTTGTGTTTCTAAGTCGTAATGATTAAGTTCAGATTTTTTAAAAAGGTCTGATACATAAGTGCCAATAGGCGTTTAAACACGAAATATGTCTGGCTCTTTTCGGAAAATTCGTTTCGTGTGTGTGTGTGTGTGTGTGTGTGTGTGTGTGTGTGTGTGTGTGTGTGTGTGTGTGTGTGTGTGTTGTGGTGGGGTGTGTGGTGTGTGTGTGTGTGTGTGTGTGTGTGTGTGTGTGTGTGTGTGTGGTGTGTGTGTGTGTGTGTGTGTGTGTGTGTGTTGTGTGTGTGTGTGTGTGTGTTTTTGTTTTGTGTTGCGGTAAGAGAGAAGGAAAGATATGCTTACTACTGCCAAAATCACAACACGTGGATTCAAGGAGTACTCTCTCTCTCTCTTCTCTCTCTCTCTCTCTCTCTCTCTCTCTCTCTCTCTCTCTCTCTCTCTCTCTCTCTCTCTCTCTCTCTCTCTCTCTCTCTCTCTCTCTCTGGATGATAAAAGTATGTGAATGTTTATCTGTCACCCTTGAAAAATTAAGATTTTTCATTCATTCATTCATTCATTCCATTCATTCATTCATTCATTCATTCATTCATTCATTTATTCATTCTCTCTCTCTCTCAAAGAAAATCTCTTTTCAAATTATGTGTGTGTGTGTGTGTGTGTGGTGTGTGTGTGTGTGTGTGTGTGTGTGTGTGTGTGTGTGTGTGTGTGTGTGTGTGTGCGTGCGTTTCGTGCGTGCGTGCTTGTGTGTGCTTGTGTGTGTGTGTGTGTGTGTGTGTGTGTGTGTGTGTGTGTGTGTGTCTGTGTCTGTGTCTGTGTCTGTGTTTGTGTGCCTGTCTGACTGCCTGTCTATCTGTGTGTCTGTGTCTGTCTGTGTATGTGTGTCTGTCTGTGTGTCTGTCCGCCTGTATCTGTGTCTGCGTCTGTGTGTTCAAGTTCTGGGTTTAGGTGGGCAAGAGTAGCTAGACTATAGCCCATACTAACGCATGCAACTGCGCCGTTAAGTTAGTGAGTGAGGACAAGGCAGAAGGCATTGGCCTGAGTGTATGCTACTGTCTTTACCTTGCCGGTGCCCTTCTCTTCATGGTGAGTTGGGCCGAGTGAAATAAAAAAACCCGTGCTGTCATTGTATAGCTCTATCTGCGTAGTGTTTTGTGTACTACAGAACATATTCCTGTCATCACTTATTTTATACGACTGAACTTTGTGTCTTTGTGTCTGTCTGTGTGTCTGTCTCTGTGTGTCTGTCTGTTTTGTGCTTTGTGTCTTGTGTGTGTTGTGTGTTGTGTGTGTGTGTCTGTGTTGTGTCTCTCTGTGCTCGTCGTTCTCTCTCTCTCTCTCTCTCTCTCCTCTCTCTCTCCTCTCCTCTCTCTCTCTCTCTCTCTCTCTCCTCACCCTCTTCGTATCGACTTCTCGCTTCTCTCTTCTCGTCTACAGACACACACTACAATATTTGTATGTCCGACTGTTGTCTGTCTTGTCTGTCTGTCTGTCTGTATGTATGTATGTATGTATGTATGTTTCGTCATGTTATGTGCGTATAGTATGTGCGTATGTATGTGTGTATGTCTGTGTCTGTTGTTGTTGTCTGTCTGTCTGTCTGTCTATATATATGTATGTATGTATGTATGTATGTATGTAGGTATGTATGTATGTAGTATGTATGTAAGTATGTATGTATGTATGGTATTACACATGTGGGTAGGTAAGTAGGTAGGTAAAGGTAGGTAGGCAGGCAGGCAGGAAGTAGGTATAGGTCGCAACACACACACACACACACACACACACACACACACACACACACACCTCACACTCACACACACACACACACACACACACACACACACACACACACACACACACACACACACACACACACAACACAACTATCTATCTATCTATCTATCTATCTATCTATCTATCTATCTATCTATCTATCCCTTAGTCTGGTGACCGTGGGGGCACCCCTGTAGACTTGATAACCAGTTCTCTCCATTCCTCTCCATCTGTTCTACTTTTCTCAAAGTTTCTCACACAACAACAAACACACAAAAAACCAACGACAGCAAAAACAAAGAAACAACGACAAAAGACAAACAAATTAAATGTGTGTGGTGGGGGGGGGGGGGGGGGGGGGGGGGGCAAATAGAGCTGTCAACACATTATGAGCAGCAACAGACAAAGGTATGGAGGTCTGCCATCACCACAACCCTCATCTTCACTCGGCCCCATATGATTAATGGAGACTGGCTGTCAGTGATAATCTGTCTCAGAGAACACCAGGTCACACCGAAAACACCAACTATGAAGACACTAGTTGACTGCCTACTTCAGTGACACCCACAGTTTTATTTATTTAGTACACAGTAACTGTGTGGGGTTTTTTGTTGTTGTTGTTGTTGTTTTGTTTTTGTTTGTTTGTTTTTACCGTCACCAGCTTCATCCGGGTCTTTCCAGCCATCTTTGATTTGCAGAATAGAAAATTTTTTCTTCTTCTGCTCCCTCTTGTCTTTTTTCCTCTTCTTTCTTTCTTTCTTCTTCTTCTTCTTCTTCTTCTTCTTCTTCTTCTTCTTCTTCTTCTTCTTCTCTTCCTTTTTCTTCTTCTCTTTCTTTTTCTTCTTCTTCTGCAGTCCCAGACCATGCTTAATTTATAGTCCGGTCAGACAGATGCTATGGCCGAGTAATTAAGACCGTTCGACTTCAATCCCATGGGTCTGTGAAGTTCGTGGGTTCGAATCTTGGCTGCGTCTGGTGAATTAAAGGTGATGATTTTTACGATCTCCCACGTCCACTTCAAGTGCAGACCTGCCAGTACCTTAATTCCCTTCGTATAGATACACATGCAGAAGATTTAAAAAAAAGTGCACGTTAAAGATCCAGTTCATGTCAGTGTTTGGTGGGTTACGGAAGCACGAACACACCAGCACACATCCCCGAATCGGATACAGCTACCTTCATGGTGGGCAAAAACGGTCGCATGCACAAAATCTATCAGAGAGAGAGAGAGAGAGAGGTTGGGAGGGGGGAAGGGTCAACAATTTTTGCTCTGTCATGGTGGGATGCCAGTCCTGTTTCCCTGACAAGATACTGATCCGAATTGGGTGCGGTAGGGTGGGGGGATAAAATGATGACATGGGCTGAGCAGTGACGTATGTTGTAAAAACGGCGTCATCATTAGCTGTATAGGTGCAGAGTGCATGTTGTTATGTTAAGAGCTTGTTATGGCTGAAGGCAATCTCAACACAACATTTTACAACATAACAACACTTTACTGTAGGTCTTGGCGACATCAATAGTTGACACGGCTTTTGGCCTGAACCAAACAGGAAATTTTAATCCCTTTTAAATTGCTTAGCACATCTTTTTATATCAATAGGCTACACATGAAACCACGAACCAAAATAGCGGCAATAAAAAGATATTACAAAAATAAAAACCCAGCTGAGATTGCAAAAGTAAAATGGGTGCTCCCTAACTTCCCTTCCGGGGTAAAAAAAAAAAATCTATTGTTTGTACCCTGGGGAGTAGCCATATTGTGACGCTGTAGTAGATAGTGTTTATGGCCATGGAGAGTACAGTGTTCAGAGTTTGATTGATGGATGGACGGGATCTTGTTTGCCGTCTGCTTTTGATTAGGACAGGGAGGAGGGTACAAGGCAATAGCAGGTAGATAGGTTGGTTGTTGTTTTTTCATAAAGCCAAGATCATCATCAAAGCTGAAGCAGCACTACAAGTGGATACAGCAACATCCACCCTGCAACAGGTCAGACCCCTACTACCTGTTGACATGAAGAGAGAAAGTCTGTATATTCAGGGACAGGACAGGTTCCAACTATCCAAAACACAATAACACATAACACTCCACATAGGGTACACAGAGAAGTGCCCTTGCAAGACATGCAGCCAGACAAATTGTGCTGCGGTCCCGCCCGCTCATGAGGCACTCTGAAAGAGGATCTGGCCTGACTAACCCCTATCACCCCAGTGGTCAAAAAGCTCTATGGAGACTGGGAGGACCTGCAGTGTACAGCTGCCTTCATGAGTGCTTATTCCATTATCCTCGATATAAAAGAATAAATAAACAGATAAAAATGATATTTTAAAAAATCATAGAGACAGAGCCGTCCATCTGACGAAGGCGAAAGAAATAAATAGAAAGAAGCCATTTGTCTGATCCTGCTGCAGAACAGAGAAGAACATATAGGTAAGAGGGAAACGTGCGGTGAACAGTTTAGAATCAGCGGGTTCCATACTACTATAATAATAGATATCTACTTTTACATGCCTGTGTCTATGTTGGGAAGCCTGGGGCGTTCTACTTTGTTAGGTGCTGAAAATGTCGTCTGCTGGCTCCTCCCTTAGGTCATCATGACCAATCTGTCCTGAAATCGAGAGGAGGGGGGAGGGAGGGGTTTATCGTATTTATTACTTAAGGCACCCTGATATACATGAATGATTTGTATTAAGATATACTGACGTGTGACATATCTTGGATGGTCGCTGACTTTGTAGGATAGTGTGAATATCGTCAACGGGAGAGGGCCTGGGTGGGATAGGGGGGGTGGGGGTGGAGAGATTGAAATGGTCAAACCATATCGGCTTGCTTCTTTTTTATATGGAAGTTTATGCAAAAACGGCTCTTTCGGTTCAGACAGCATGAGGGCATTTTCTTATAGTTCTGTGCTAGAAACGTCTCTCTCTCTCTCTCTCTCTCTCTCTCTCTCTCCTCTCTCTCTCTCTCTCTCTCTCTCTCTCTCTCTCTCTCTCTCTCTTTTTCATTATTTTCTTCTGGCCTGTCCGTTTCCCACCTTTTTTCAGATTGTTTGCTTGTTTGTTGTTTTGCTTTTTTTGGTTTTGTTTCTTTGTTTGATCGGTTGGGGGGGGGGGGGGGGAGTATTTGTTTGGGTTTTTTGTTTTGCTGTAATTTTTGTTTTGTTTTGTTTTTTTTTTTACCAAGCCAACCTTGACCTAGCAGGAAATGAAACAATGTGAACGGCCTGATTGGATATCATGATTCCCTAGGGGATGCAATATTACCACACAACAATGTGCTGCTTGGCAGTCAGGGCTGTTGCCATGGTGACCTCATTGGACTGTGTTTTGCCTGGCTTTTGGTTTAGTTTTGTCTCTTTTGCTTTCAGTTCCTGAGGGGAAAGCTGATATAGATAGTGGATCGGTGTTTCTAGAGGTAACCCACCTGCCTAGAAAGCAAAAAGTCCGGGTCCGAAGTGTGGTGGTTCCATCCCTGTTTGTGCCCCAAACGTTTCCCCATCCACTAAACGTGAGTGGTAGTCTGGGTGCTAGTCCTTTCGGATGAGACGATAAACTGAAGTCCCGAGTGCAACATGCATTTAGTCTGCCTAAAAGAATCCAAAGCAACAAGAGGGTTGTCCCGGCAAAATTCTGTAGAAAAAAGCCACTCTGATAGGAAAACAAATACAGTTGCAGACAGAACAAGAAAATAACAGGTGGCGCTGCTTTTGTGGTGACACGCTCTCCCCGGCAATAGAAGTCCGAATTTCACACAGGGAACTCTGCCGTGACTTAAAGTGGTATACAATAAAAATAATACAATACAATACAATACAATAACAATAAATTGATAAGGAACTACTTTGAGAAAGCGTGTTCGTTTCTTCCGTCTCTGTCTCTGTTTCTGCCTTTGTCTGTCTCTTTGTCTCTTTCTGTGTCTCTGTGTCTCTGTCTCTCTGTGTCTCTGTCTGTCTCTGTCTCTGTCTGTCTGTCTGTCTGTCTGTCTGTCTCTGTCTTGTCTCTGTCTCTGTCTCTCTCTCTCTCTCTCTCTCTCTCTCTCTCTCTCTCTCTCTCACCACACACACACACACACACACACACACACACACACACACACACACAACACACACACACACACACACACACACACACACACACAAACACACGGGGACTGGATTAAAAAGCACATACATTTTCCTCTAAATGGAAGAATAAATAAATAAACAAATAAGTAAATAAATGAATAAATAAATTAATAGATAAATAAATAAATGAAAGATACCATCTGGAAATTATTTTTAAAAAAATGACTTGAACACACAGACACACACACAC
>CM060327.1:11419676-11437176 GCA_030674155.1 Stramonita haemastoma | reverse complement strand
ACCTGGATAAATTATTTAAATAAGCAGTACAAAGCGGACATCATGTAACGTACATCACACTAGTCACTTCGTCTACATTTTGTTGATTTTCTGTTGAGTCTTTAAATGATGACTGTTCTCTTTTTTTCCTGTTGATTAAAGGTATGTCTGAACTTTCCACACACAAAAAATTATCTCCAACTTCGAAGCCGGATGCGCTGGCCTGACTTGGTAGGCGCTTACTGGCAGCAGAACTCATTTTCGCTCATATGACAGACAACAGGAGTTACTGTCTGAGCGTTCGACAACGAAGAAGAAAGATGATCAACTCAACCGAAGAGAAGAGATTCTTACCTTAATGAGATCTGTCTCAGAGTTGGTCAGTTCTCCCTCTGGAAACTCTTCATGCGGAGAAGCGTACACAAAAGTCACACCAAAATCATAGCAGCACAGAGACAGACATCCCGTATGCTTTGTCATGAGCTGCCGTCACTGTGACGTGCCAGTCTAGAGTAATCAGTATGATGTGAGCCCCGTGAGGCAGAATAGTTCTGTGTCTCAGATGATGATGATGATGATGATGATGATGACGATGACGTGATGATGATGATGATGATGTATGATGATGATGATGATGTGATTATTTTATATCGAGGATAATGGAATAAGCACTCGTGTGCTTTTTTTCATCCAGTCCTCGTGTATATGCAGTTTTGTAAAATTTGTCATCTGTTCCCACCGCACACAATAGCCTACTCTTACGAAAAGCGGAACAGGATTTAACGGGCGCGAAAGAGGTTCTGCGTGCGTTCGCACACTGGGCCTTGGTTCACAGTTTCATCGAAAGACTTTAGGGGAGAGTGGAGTCAGCACTGATGTTAACTCCAGGGGAAAAAAGAAGCCCCATGATGTGGCTCAGTGACGCTGCAGAGGGTCCATAGAGGTCAGGGTCATGGTGAAAATCCTGGTGTAGTCATCCACTCATAGTGCCGGTGACGTCGACTATTCCGTTCAGTGACAGGCTGATTATGCACGGCCTTTGTGATGGCATTGACGTCAGAATAGCTAAGTAGCCGATCGCTCTTGCCTTGATATCAGAATGTCCCTTTTCTTTTCTTTTTTTCCCCTTCTTTTGTTGTTGTTGTTGCTTTTTTTTTTTTTTTTTTTTTTGGTTGAGGTCAGTGGCTTGTGATCTAAGTCAATGACTCGGCTTTACAATTAGTTATGTACCTGGCAAGATTGATCGGGAAAAAAGATCATAGAAAAATAATTAGAAAAGGAGATGGATCATAGGGCGTGGAAACGGCATCTTCATAGCTGATCCATTCACGGTTTTTTTTTTCCTTTTGCATTTCTCTCAGGTTCTAAGCGTCATCTATTCCAATGACGGCCACAACGAGACAGTGGCAGTTGTGGTGGACGACCATTCTTTCCTGGGCACTTTTGTCTCCCACAACCGCTCAGACGAGGGACGCTTGTGGAACGTCTTTGTCCCCAGCCCCATCTTCAAACCTACCCTGGTCCTCCCCGCCGGGTGGCATACTCTACGTGTCGGGGTGCTCCCGCCCTCGGAGGATGGAATAGAGATAGACACGGTGCATGTGTGGTTCAGTGACGAGGGTTTGACGAGGGCCATTGTAGATTGTTTGTTGGTGTGTACGTCAAGTCTGCCTGCCGTGCCGGAAAATCCGGCAGTGGGGCTGTGGCAGAATGCCAGCGCTCAGCAGGGAGTTATCACAGCAAGTGTGCTGAGGAGGACAATGTGAAGGTATCAGTATTGAAAATGAGTTATATAGAATGGATTAGTAATCAGTTATGTTTATCAATACTAAGAATTGCAATGTGAATGGTTTATGTTGAGAATGACTTATCAGAGCGGATAGAAATTTAATTATATTTTGTAATATTGACTAAAATTGATTCAAGTACAGAAAAGGCATGGAACCCCAGTAGGTTCACTTGCCCGCACACACACACACACACACACACACACACACACACACACACACACACACACACACAACACACCTCTTACAGACAGTCTCCTTCTTCTCTGCCTTGCTCCATTGACTCCTCAAGGACTTAATGAGTCAGTCAGTTTACAACAGCATATTGGTCCATTCTTAGTCTTTTTTTCTCCGAAACAAAGTTCTTTTCCATGCTGAAGCGGATGCGCTGGGTCCGATTTGTCAGGCGCTGAACAGCAGCGCGAAGCATTTTCGCTCATATACAGACAAAAATAGTTGCTGTCTGAACGTTCGGACGAAGAAGAAAAGTAGTAATGATTGTGTTGGTAATGTTGACCACTCATGACACGAAATCCCTGTAGTGCTTCTGTTCTTCTCGAGTCTGTAGTGTGTCAGCTTTCCCGCTTATTCCCCCCGCTGTCTCATCACAAACGCACACACGCGCGCGAGCGTGCGGCATACTCACACATAATAGTATGCAGGTGGGGGCGGACATTTAATCAAGTGAAGCTGTTGTGTTGTTGTTTCCTGTATTGTCACAGTGATGGTTATTAATCACATATTGACAGGTGCCGCTGTACCTGTACAAGACACCGGAATGCATGGCAACAGCGCTATGCTTGTTTACGTCTGGCTTTTGTTATTGTTGGTGTTGTCATTGTCTGCTCGTTTGTTTTGATTATGAACGTCACTCCTCTTTCTCTCCTCCTCCTACAACAACACAACTACTACTACAAGTACTACTTCTTCTATTACCACTACTACTACTTCAGAATTGACAGGGTTGCTGTTCTTTGGCAGAATATTGGAGTACACAACCAAATGGTCATATGTTGGGCGCTGTTTTTAGTGCATGTTTTTACATGTTGTTATTGTGTAACTCTACTGATATTTTTCATATTATTTGCTCATTTTTATAATATATAATTAGTTTTATATATAGTATGTATGTGTTATTGTTGTTGTTGTCTGTTATCATTAGTTGTATTTTATGAGTTGTAGAAGGCTAGTTTTATATATTATTATCATTTGTATTTGTATTATTATTCGGTATTATTCGTATATTCATTATCATTCCAACCTAATCATTATTATTATATTATTCATCATCTTTTCATCATTATTGTTGTATTATCTTATCTTCTTCTTTACTTTATTACTATTATTTTCATCATTTGTTTTATTATCATATCATCGTGTTGTTATTATTCTTAATATCATTGTTATTATTATGATATCATACTATTTCATATCATCATCATTCTACCTCAATCCCAGGTGCCGCTGTACTAGGGCGGGGTAACGGAGTACAGAGTAACGGCCACCATGCCCACCTACCTGTCCTTCAAAAACCGCCGCGAACCCAACACCACGGGCTGTGCCTTCCTGTCCCCCACCCACTTCTCCTTCACCACCTCCCTCCCCGCCGCTCCCCTCCCACCTTCTCCAGCTTCGCTTCGGACGCCAGCCTCTTCCTCTACAGACTGCAGGCAGCAGGAAAAGGTAGAGTGAGTGGAGTGGAGTGGAGTAGAGTGGAGTGGGGTGGAGTGGAGTGGAGAGTGGAGTGGAGTAGAGGAGAGTATAGTAGAGTAGAGTAGAGTAGAGTAGAGTCGAGCATTAGTAGAGTAGTGAATTTCTCTATGAGTAATAAAGTAGTTTTGAATTGAATTTGAATTTAGAACAGAGTAGAGTAGAGTAGAGTGGAGTGAAGTGGAGTAGAGTAAGTATGTATATGAGTGGAGTGGAGTAGGGTAGGAGAGGAAAGTTGAGTGGAGTGGATCGGAGTGGAGGGGAGTGTGAGGTTGGAGTGAAGTGGGTAGGTGGGTGGGGTAGGGTGGGGGAGTGGGTGGTGTAGGGTAGAGTGGAGTGGGTAGGGTGGAGTGGAGTGTGTAGGGTAGGTTGGGAGTGGGGTAGAGTGGAGTGGAGTGGTGTAGGGTAGAGTGGAGTAGGGTGGAGTGGAGTGGGGTAGGGTGGAGTGGGTGGGTGGAGTGGAGTAGGTAGTGGGTGGGTGGTAGTGGTGGGTGGGTGGGGTAGGGTGGGGTGGAGGGGTGGGTGGGTGGAGTAGGAGTGGGGGGTGGGTGAGGTGGAGTGGAGTGGAGTGGTAGGGTGGAGTGAGTGGATAAGGTGGAGTGGGGTGGGTAGAGGGTGGGAGGATGGAGTAGGGAGGAGTGGAGGGGTGAGTGGAGTGGAGTGGGGTAGGGTGGGTGAGTGGAGTGGGTGGGGTGGGTGGGTGGTGGATGGGGTGGGGTGGTAGAGTGGGGTGGGGTAAGTGGTGGAGTGGAGTGGAGTAGAGGAGAGTATAGTAGTAGAGTAGAGAGAGTAGGTAGAGCAGAGAGAGTAGAGTAGAGTACGAGTAGAGAGTAGAGTAGAGTAGCGTAGAGCAGAGTAGAGTAAGTAGCAGAGTAGAGTATAGTACGTAAGTAGTAAGTAGAGTATAGTAGTAGATGATGATTTGTGTGAATTGATTAAGGGTGGGGTTTTTTTACCATCTCCCGGGTCAACTTCAAGTGCAGACCTGCCAGTGCCTTCATTCCCTTCGTGTAGTATAACACATGTAGAACATCAAACATGTACATTAAAGATCCCATCATTCATGTCAGCGTTCAGAGGGTTACAGAAACAACGAACATACGAATTTTACGGAATACAAAATAAAATTATTTAATATCTAAAAAAAACATGAGATGCAAAAATGTATACCCAGTGTACACTTCTCGAAGTCGGAATGCGGCTACCTTCATGGTGAGCAAAGAAAAGGTCGCGTTCATACGCAAAATCTCACCAAATGGTTAACCTCGGAAATCTAGCCGAGTAACGAAAACAAGGAAATGTGAGTTCCTGTATTTATACAATTCTGTCATGTCACTTTTCCTTCCAGATACTACGGGTGGAGTTTCCACCTGAAAGGCCGCTCGGTGGGTGCGTGAATGCGGAGATGGGGTCCACTCTCCACATGCACATTCTGAAGGTGATGCAGACATCACCGTTATACCTCCTACCTGGGCAGGTGAGAGAGTTGGGGGGGGGTGGGAGGGCACTGTGCCTTTGTATGTGTCGTTGTGCTGTGTTACGTGGTTTGTACTGTGTGATACTTAGGCCCGTGTGTTGTTGGGGTGTTGTGTTGTAGGTGTGTGTGTTGTGTGTGTTGTGGTGTGTGTGTGTGTGTGTGTGTGTGTGTGTGTGTGTGTGTGTGTGTGTGTGTGTGTGTGTGTGTGTGTGTGTGTGTGTGTGTGTGTGTGGGTGTGGGTGTGTGTGTGTTGATTCGGCGCGCGCGGCAAGCAATAAAGACCATAAAAACAAAACTATTGATTATGTCAAGGCGAGATAGATGTGTCACTTCTGGCCAGAAGGATTGTTTGGTCCCATTTTAGTCAGGGGGGTTCTCTGCCTGAGTACGTGCTCTTTGAAGAAGGGTGCTGCATAGCAGTGCCACTCTTTTTTCATGTTCTATATTTCATCTCCTAACCTCCGCATCTGTGCACAGTGACTGAACAGCTTTCGCTAATTTCTCACTTAGAGTAAGTGCGGAGCTGGGTTGTTCTTGTGCGCTAATGCGTGTTGCACACAGACGTTAGGGGGGGGTGTATTTGGTTTTACTGTTGTGTTTTGGTGGGCTTGTGGGTTTGGTTGGTTGTTTTGATGTGTCTCGATGTTAGTTGTTGTTTGGGATGTTCCACTCAGAAGACCTATATTGTTGGAGAGAGAGAGAGAGAGAGAGAGAGAGAGAGAGAGAGAGAGAGAGAGAGAGAGAGAGAGAGAGAGAGAGAGAGAGAGAGAGAGAGAGAAGAAAGAAGGAGGGGGGGGGGGGGGAGCTTCAGTAGGAATGAAACAGACCACCTCTTGCTTTTGTACCAGACGAGTGAGTTCTATCACACCGCTAGAGCACGCAGGCTGTACTGTCTGCATTGTACTGTAACGCATTTGTAATGTAATGTGATTACTGTAATATGTATGTAGAATGTTATTATAGTGTAATGTAGTCAATGTATGTACTGCAGTGTACTGTCATGAAGCGTAATATATTGTATAGTAATGCACATGTACTTTAATGTACTGTTCTGTGAGGGCCTGTTGTGTACTGTAATGGACTGTATGTACTGTGCTGTAATCTAATGTAGTGTAATGTAATGTACTGTAATGTTTATGTAATGTAATGCAATGTACTGTATTGTAATGCACTGTACTGTAATGACTGATGTGATGTGACCGAAGTGACGTGACGTGATGTGGGACAAACGCGATGTGACGCTAGTGTGACGCGATGTGACGACGAGTGACGTAATGTAACGAGATGTGACACGACGCAATGTAACGGACGTAAGTAACGTACGTGAGCGATGGATGTGTCAGGTCAGGGCGGCTGACGCCCATGAAGAACAGGGTGCTCCACGGACACAGCGGGGAGGCGGTGGAGGTGACATCGCTTTGAGGATTTCACGTGGCGGGGAGAACGGCACCAACGTGGTGCTCCTTCAGTTCCAGTCCCCGGACCCGTGCATGTCACCGACATCAGCATGGAACGCAGGCCCATGGAGGGCGGAAAAGGTAGGGTGGTGGGGTTGGGTGGGTGGAGTGGTGGTGGGTGTGGTGGGTGGTGGGTGTGGGTGGAGGTGGTAATGGTGGGTGGGATGGGTTGTGGTGGATGGGTAGGTGGGTGGTGTGGTGGGTGGTGATGGGTGGGTGGTCTGGATGGTGGGTGTGTGGTGGTGGTGGATTGATGGAGGAGGGGGTGGGTGGTGGATGGCGTTGGTTGGTTGTTCAGTGTTGATGGGTTTGGGGACAAGTTCTTCATCTTGTTTTAATGCTGCAGCTGGCTATATTATTTGTGATGATGATAATGATGATGATGATGATGATGATGATGATGATGATGATGATGATGATGATGAGATGATGACAGCAAAAATGATAATAATAATGATGACAAAAGAGTATTTCTAAGCTAATTCATGGAGACAAAAGCATAGGCGTTGACAACAGCCACAGTGTTTTTAAAAATGAAAAAAAAAATGAGAGGCATGATTTAAATATGTCACACACACAGTGTGTGTGTGTCCGTCTGTAAGTCTGTCTGTCTGTTCTGTCTGTCTGTCTGTCTGTCTGTCTGTCTGTCTGTCTCTCTCTCTCTCTCTCTCTTTTTCTCTCTCTCTCTCTCTTCTCTCTCTCTCTCTCTCTCTCTCTCTCTCTCTCTCTCTCTCTCTTCCTTCTGTAGTGAGTGGGAGACACAGAAACAAGAAATAAGAAAGAAGGACAGATAGAACAGGATGGTCAGCAGATACAGACCAAAAACAAACCAGCACAAATGTACAACCTGATTTTATATTTTATTGTATACTGCTCTTTGTCACGGTAGCCGCCGCTTGGCCTAGTGGTTAGGTGTTGTACTCGTAATCTATAAAGTTGGGGTCGATCCAGCTATTCCGCTATGGCGTTAGTGCCCTTGGAAAAGGCACTTTACGGCATTTTCTCACCACCCGGTGTAAAAGGGGTACCAACTTGTGTTGGGGTTAATCCTGCGATAGATGGGTCCATCCAGGGGGAGTCTATGACTATCAGTCGCTAAACGCACAAAAACGGGATAAGCACCGGCTGATGAGCTTATGGCTCGGGACAGACTTTAACTAATCTTTGTCACGGCAGATTTCTCTGAATGAAATTTGGGCTGCTCTCTCCGGAGGAGAACGCGTTGCCACAAGTGCAGAGCCACCCTTTTTTTTTCCTGTCTGCAACTGTATTTCTTTTACTTGTCTGCAACTATATATATATATATATAGATTTATATTATATATATATATTATATATTATATATATATATATTGATGATTCTCCCAGGTGCATACAGTTCACAGTTCAGCGAGGTTGGTGGTGGAGGCGATAGAGGTGGACTTTTGGTGGCGGAGGCCGGAGAAAATGACTCTGACGAACGGGGAGACAGGACAGAGCTGGAACCCCGTGGACTACTTCAGGATTTCCCTCCACGTGCCCTGGAATGGCGGCTTTGCTCAGGTCAGTTCTTCAGACTGCATGCATGCTGGGCAGGGTGGAGGGGGTGAGGTGGGGGGGGGGGGGAGGAAGCAGCGTGCACTTCCAGAACACAGCCTTGGGAATTTTTTTTAGTGCAGTGTGGCGTCGTGTGTGTGTGTGTGTGTGTGTGTGTGTGTGTGTGTGTGTGTGTGTGTGTGTGTGTGTGTGTGTTGTGTGTGTGTGTGTGTGTGTGACGCGCAGAGAGACAGAGAGAGAGAGAGAGCTGCTGCTGCTGCTGCTTCTGCAGATGATGATGATGATGATGATGATGATGATGATGATGATGATGATGATGATGATGATGATGATATTTATTTCCCGAGGCAGACAGAAAGTACAATCTTGCCTACCAGCCGAAATATATTTCTAACCTAAAAAAAATTAGTTTTTAAAAAAATAAATAAAAACTCTATGTTATACAGGTCTTCGTCATGTACCAAGACGGCAACGTCAGATTAGCTCCCTTACCTCCACCGGGAGTGGACTGGCTCCCTTTCGGCTCCTCCGTCATCGTGGGGCACAGCCACCCAGAAGACGTGCGACCTTCGGCGCCGGTCAAGGCCGTGACCTTTTACCCCACCACCCTGTCCCTGCACGTGCAGTACGTGGCAGGGGAGACGACCAAGGTGAAGCTGTCGTCCACGAGCAGCCAGACCCAGCTGGTGGTGAAGGACATGGTGAAGAACAGCCGCGAGGTCTGGAACCTGCCCTTCGCCATGCTGCGCTCCATGTACCTCCAGGACGGCAACTCCGACTGTGACTCCGTCCTGGTGGACGGGAAGAGTTACCGCCCCATCATGGAGCGCTGGGGCACTTTAAGGGGCACGTCCTTTTTCTTCTTCCGCCGCTGCGAGTCCCAGCACCTGACTTTAAGTCCCGATATTAGGATCGACGTCACCAAGACGTCACTGGTTCCCGAGGACCCTCACGGGGATAGGGTGACGTCAGATAAGTGGTGGAGGATGTATCGACATAATTGATGATCGACCCTGCAAGTTTGGGATTTGTTGTTGTTGTTTTTTGTTGTTGTTGTTGTTTTTGGGGGTAAGATTTTTGTTAATATGTACAACGAAATGACATAGACCTGCATGATAAACAGTGTACGTCATTTTACGTTATATGTTATACAAAAAATGACCACTCAGCACTTTCTGTCCAATCGACGCTTCACTCTGACGTTAATCTCCATTGAAATGCCATGACATCAATTCGCCTTAAATTGCTATGTTGTTTGCGTCAATCTGTTGGTCTGTCAATGAACATCCAATGGATGCTAATGACATGAGCGTCTGTCTGGGTGTAGTGGGTGTGCAGCCATACTGATAGATAGAGGTTTGTTGTTTCTGTTCTGTATGTTGCATTTTCAGTTTTTCCATTGGGCAGCTAGGGTGTGATTGAATCACATCTGTAGGCTAAGGAGTAGTGAAGTGGGAATCTTTGTTTTCTTATTGCTGTTGTGATAGACATGAATGATTGAGAGTGCATTAAACGCTCTCTCTCTCTCTCTCTCTCTCTCTCTCTCTCTCTCTCTCTCTCTCTCTCTCTCTCTCTCTCTCTCTCTCTCTCTCTCTCTCAATTTGAAGACCCGGGTTCGAGTCCGGTCGAGGAAATTTTCGTCCTGGAGTTAACATCAGTGCTGACTCCACTCTCCCCAAAAGTCCTTCGGATGAGACTTTAAACCGAGGCCCCGTGTGCGAACGCACGCAGAACATCTTGCGCACACGTTAAATCCTGTTCCGCTTTTCGTAAGAGTAGGCCATCGTGTGCCGGTGGGAACAGATGACAATATTTACAAAACTGCATACACACGGGGACCGGATGAAAAAAAGCACATGATTGCTTATTCTGTTATCCTCGATATAAAAGAATAAATAAATAAAAATAAATAAATCTCTCTCTCTCTCTCTCTCTCTCTCTCTCTTCTCGTCTCTCTCTCTCTCTCTCTCTCTCTCTCTCTCTCTCTTCTTTAGTGGTGTACTTTTTCCATCATTTTGCCAATACGTCATCAACATTTTTAAAAGTATATAATGTTAAGATTTTGTTTTATTTCGTTAAAATTTATTTTAGAAAAGGGTGACAAAATCCAAAATGTTTATTGTCTTATTTCATTCTCATTCTGTCATTTTTGTAAAAAATAAAAATAAAAAAGAAACTATAAAAAAAAATTTGACCAAGAAAGGGTCCATAAATTGTTTGCCCCACGTAACTTTTTTACGCTTTTTTTGGTACAACCAGGGGATTGAGTCATACTTGATATGAAGACTTGTCTTCTGTGAAATGACAGTCTCCTTTGTTTTCTCCCTTTCCCTCCTTCTATTCCCTCCCTTTTCCCTCCCTCCTGTTTTTTCTCTCTTCCTTCCTCCCGTTTTCTACCTCTTCTCTCTTTGTTTTCTTCTTTTTTCTTTCTTTCTGTTTTCTCCCTCTTCTCTTCTTCTGTTTTCTCCCTTTCACTCATTCTATTTTCTCCTTCTGCCGTCCTTCTGTTTTCGATATTTTTACTGTTGTTCCTGCTTGTTTTGTTTACCTTCCAAGTATTAATTTTGAATAATATTGGCTTTTTGTAGTGTGAAAGTAGCACAAGAGGGGAATTTGTAGAGTAGCAGTAACATAGAGGGGAAAGGCTTCACTTCTTCATTAGGTATGCACTACAAAAATACTACATGGTGCAACATAAAGTCTGAATATACAACAAAAATAACAAGAGAGTACCGCCAAAATTAAAGACATACCTTAATGATAAAAAACTGAGAAAAGTACCGCAAAAATTGAAAATAATGCATCACAATAAGGTCAACATTGTATTGCAAAATGTCAAAATTAAACAGGGTAAGAAAGGGTCTAAATCATATTACAAAATGTCAAAATAAAGTATGACAAAAAGGTCAACATTGTATTGCAAAATGTCAGCATAAAACAGGGCCAAGACAAAAGTCAAGATAAATATTGCAAAAATCAAACAATGTCCACACATACAGTTGCTGGTCTTGCACGAGTGAAGTGGCGATGTGTGAATGATGTTTTGTGGAACAAGGGTTGGGGGAGGCAGTACTTAGCCAGTGATTGGTGTCCAGATCCACTGGCCATGTTACTATTGAATCAACGCTGTGTGATGAAAGAGTATTGCAAGACAATGAATGTAACATCTTTTTAATTCAATGTCATAGCTTGTATATACTGTACTGTGTACATTAAAACATGATGTCATGAACGTAGACCGTTAGTTGCTTTTTTTTTAATGAAAACATAACTCAAATGAAGGGTTACTTTTTGTTTTGTTTTTATAGAAATGATAAAAATCGAGGAAACGGGCTACGAAAAATGAAAAGTGTACAACTTAATCAAAATACACCACACAAACTTGGCATTATGACAGGAGAAGATTTTTTCAAGTGTACCACAAAAATTCAACACAGCACAAAAAGGCCAACTGTGACAAACTTATTGCCTCAAAAAAGCCAAATGTAGCGCGCGCGCCGCGCGCACACACACACACACACACACACACACACACACACACACACACAACACCACGCACGCACGCACGCACGCACACACACACCACACACACACACACACACACACACACACACACAAAACCCCACACACACACACACACACCAATTTTCTCCTGAATCTATTGAATGGCCGCCAGTATCAAAAACTGTGGGGGGGGGGGGGGGGGTTCTTTTCTTTTTAATCTCAAGCACTCAAGCATTGTATACATTATTGGATTGTTGGATCTCTATTGTACATGTGTAAATCTGCCGTTACTTTTGTATGTAAACCAACTAAATGTACTGCACTGAAGTGGTTTTGCTTTGACTAACTTCAGTGTATTATTTCTGGCTTGTATTGGTTGATTTTGATGATTATTCTGATTGAATCGGATATATTGATTTTGATTGATCATTCTGATTAGATAAGTTACTGATTTTGATTCTTCTGATTGAATTTAGTTATTGATTTTGGTTAGATTACTCTGATTGAATCATCAGTTGTTTTATAGGGGCTTATCTAATATATCTAGTTGCATAATGATATACAAGCATGTGATATTACTCCTGTTGTGCATAATATGAGCATAAGCATCCAAAAGTAATCTCTGTGTGTGTGTGTGTGTGTGTGTGTGTGTGTGTGTGTGTGTGTGTGTGTGTGTGTGTGTGTGTGTGTGTGTGTACTGCTATCGCCGTACAAGTACCTGTACAGGTTGATGGGTAGTCTAGAGGTTTAACCACCTGCCTTAAAAGCGAACTGTCCGGGTTTGATCCTTGTTTGTGCATAAAACTTCCTCTATCTGCTATACACTGAGTTGTGGTCTGGTGGTAGTCTCTCGGATGAGACAATAAACCGAGGTCCCGCGTGTAGCGAGTATTTAGCCCCCGTAAAAGAACCCAGGGCAACAAAAGAATTGTCCCTGGCAAAATTCAGTTTTAAAGAAGTCACTGTGATAGGGAAAAAAATACATGTGCAGGCAAAAAAAAAAAAAGAAGAAAAAAATCGGCAGCACTTCTCTTGTGGCAATGCACCCTTCCTTGGGGAGCTGCCAGAATTTCACGCAGAAAAATCTGCCTTGAGTCAAAGTCCGATACAACAGAAATACCAAGACGGCGGACGTTATAGCCAAGTGGTTAAGATCGTTCCACTTCAATCCCACTGGTCCATGAAGTCGTGGGTTCGAATCTCGACGGCACCTGGTAAATTAAGGTGGAGAATTTTACGATCTACTATGTCAACTTCAAGTACAGATCTGCCAATGCCGTAATTCCCTTCGTGTATATATACATATGCGGAAAATCTAAAATGCACAATAAAGACACCGTAGTTCATGTCAGCGTTAGGTGGGTTTCGGAAACACGAACATACCCAGCATACATCCCTGGAGTCGGAATGCGGCTACCTTCGTGTCATGGTGAGCGAAAACGGTCGCATACGCAAAAATCTCACCTTTGGCAAACTTCGGAGCTCTAGCCGAGGAACAAACACAAAACCTTAGGTCAGGAGTATTTATCTATTCATACCACTTTATGTTACAGCAGACTTCTCTGCGTGAAATTCGGGCTGCTCTCCCCGGGGAGAGCGCGTCGCCACAAGTGCAGTGCCACACATTTTTTTTTTCTTTTTCCTTTTTGCAGTTGTATTTGTTTCCCTATCATAGTGACTTTTTCTACTAAATTTTGCCAGGGACAACCCTCTTGTTGCCGTGGGTTCTTTTACGTGCGCTAAATAATGATGTGTAACACACGGGACCTCGCTTTATCGTGTTATCCGAAAGACTAGCACCCACACCACCAAGCATGGTCTGACGGATGGGGAAAAAGTTTGGGGCCCAAACGGGATTTGAACTGCCGCACACTCCGACACGGACTTTTCGTTTTCTAGGCAGGCGCGTTACTTCTAGACCACCGATGAAGTATGGAGGCAGTGCAAGCAGACTGAAGCTGACCTTAGTGAATGACAAAGATCTTCTAAAGTACACCGCACCCCCACAATGGACTTTGTGCTAACCTTCTTCTTGATACCTGCAAAGTCACGTCACCACACTGATGACAGGTATGCGGGTTGTACTTAACCTGTCTGGTTAGTGTAACTGTCCCTGTTATCTCAAACACGCACACATAAATACACGCGCACGCGCGCGAGCATGCACGCACACACGCACACACACACACGCGCGTGCGCGCGCGCGCGCGCGCACACACACACACACACACACACACACAACACACACACACACACACACACACACACCACACACACACACACACACACACAGATTCAAGATTTGATTCGCCTTTGGTGCCTTTTGGTGCATGGAGGATTTTAGTGAACAGACGGAACTGTAACGTATATGATATGCATCAAAAATTCACACACACACACACACACACACACACAACACACACACACACACACACACACACACACACACACACACACACACACACACCACACCACTGTGGTAAAGGGTGGTCTTTCAGACTGATATTGTGTACCACAATACTGATATCTCTGTTGAGTTGTGGTTTGTTGTGCAGTCACACCATTAGGTGGCCTAGGCCAAAAGTTGTGTCGGGTATTGATGTCAGCTCATTGCCAAGGCCTACACTAAAATGTTGTGATGTTGTAAAATGTTGTGTTGAGATTGCCTTCAGCCATGACAAGCTCTTAACAGAACAACCTGCACTCTCCTTCAAAGGTGAATAAATCCTCTGAAGTCGGAGTATGGCTGCCTATATGGCGAGGTACTTGAAAATAATCATACACGCAAACTTCTCATTCAGTGTGCAATTTCAATCTCACAGTGATTCCCAGGTGGGATTAGTGAGTCAGAGTGCACAGTCTGGGTGACCCCCCAGAGTGTTAAGCTGGGGAACAACAACAACAACAACAACAACAACACCATTAGGGTCTATCAGTCTGTCTCACGAATACTGTCCCGCATTGGGCTTTGTTTCTTTCTTTCTTTTTTTTTTCTTAGCTGTTGTTGTTTGGGGTTGGGTTTTTGCACTTGTTTATTTTGTTTTTTAGGGCTTTTTTTTGGTCTGTCCTTTGTTTTGTCTTTGTATTTTCGACTGTGTTCATATTACTATTACTCTACCCTGTCGGGATGCCGGGGTCCTGCCAGTACAAATAGCACCCCTACCTTCTGAAAAGTCTGTGCTAGGAATTCCCTCTTTTCTATCTCCGAGGTTTGCCGATAGTGAGATTTTGTGTCCGCGACCATTTTCGCCCACCATGAAGATAGCCGCATTCCGACTTCGGGGACGTACGCTGGTTAATTATGTTCGTGTTTCCGTAGCCCACCAAACGCTGACATGAAATAAGGGATCTTTAACGTGCGTATTTGATCTGCTGCATGCGTATACACACGAAGGGAATTAAGGCACTGGCAGGTCTGCACTTGAAGTTGATCTGGGAGATTGTAAAAAAATCTCTACCCTTAGTTCACCAGACTCTACCGAGATTCGAACCCACGACTTTATGGACCCATGGGATTGAAGTCGAACAGTCTATAACGTCCATCGACCTGTGCGAATGAAACATAAATTCCCCAGACCGGTAGGCCCACTTCTGGATCTCCCGTCTTATACCACTGACAAATACTGGAACTCTTGTTCACTAACTCTGCGAATACCAACCCTCTACAACAGTTTGAAAAACATTTCCTTTCTTTTCTGATCTCCCCCAAGCTGAGTCCACACACACACAACACGCACACGCACACGCGCGTGCGCGCGCACGCACACACACACACACACACAGAGCGTTACTCTCTCTCTCTCTCTCTCCCTCCTCTCTCTCTCCTCTCTCTCTCTCTCTCTCTCTCTCTCTCTCTCTCTCTCATCACCACACACACACACACACACACACACACACACACACACACACACACACACACACACACACACACACACACACACACACACACACACACACACACACACACATGCACACACACACTAGTTGTTGCTGGTGGCATTTGGCAGTCTAGGCCTGACTTATCATCTTTTTTGTGCGTTAAAGACTATTTAGTCAATCAATCAGACAATCAAATCAATCAATCAATCAATCACCCTCTCTCTTGTAATTCAATAATTCCTTCCCTTACTTTTAATATCTACTCTCTTCTTTCTCTTATGCTTTACTTTAAAAAATATATATATAATCCACAATGCTTTTATTTTTAAGGGAGAGAAAGAAAAAAAAGCAAAGTATTACGAAAAAACATGCTATCCCTGATTTGAAGTACACCGATCAAAGTCCTTATTCAAGAATTTCTATCAGGTGTGTGGCTTCAAGTGCTTACGTTTATCGCAGACACCCCCACCCCCCATCCCCCCAAAAAAAAGGAAAAGTGGGGCAACCGAGTTTGATAACAAGCGTGGCCAAAGCAGTAAGAAGCTGGTCTCACACTAACACATTCACAGCCTGTTTTAATCCAAATTCCAAACCTTGTTTTCTCTCCTTTGTGACGCGGTGTCAATCTCCTTACAGGGATTTTGCGGTCAGGTCACAGAACTGTTCAATGACTCGCAGACCAAAACAAATGTGTATGGGAGACTGATGGAGTCAAAATCTGTAAAATGGGTATTCATAATACACTCTAAAATATTGTGTTATTCTGAAAGAAAGAAAGGAAGAGGTTGTGTCTTTTTTGTAAAACAGTTATCATCTACCAAATTATGTCATTCACGTCAAAATTATGGTTTTGATGTTTTTAATTGTTTGTTTGTTTATTTCTCTAGTCATTCTTACATTTCGAGGATAATGGAATAAGCACTCTTGTCCTCTCGTGTGCACGCAGTTAAAGTGGAACAGGTTTTAACGTGTGTGCAAGATGTTCTGCGTGTTCGCACAAAGGGACCTCGATTTATAGTCTCATCAGAATGAGTTATTTATTTATTTATTTATTTATGTATTTATTTATTATTTATTTATTCATTCATTTATTTATTTCGAGGGTGATGGAATAAGCACTCGTGTGCTTTTTTTTTTTTTACATTCAGTCCCTGTGTGTATGCAGTTTTGTCAGTTTTGTCACCCGTTCCCACCAACACACAATGGCCTACTCTTCCGAAACGTGGGACGGGTTTTAACGCGTGTGCAAGATGTTCTGATCACGAGCGCAATGCGCATAACTCTAACCACTAGGTTATCCTGCCCGCGTCCCTTTTGACACCATAAGCATATAATCAAATGTGTTACAAGAAGAACGTAGTAATTATTCTAACATAAAACAGCAATTATGTTAATCAGCTGAAAGAAACAAAACAGCAATTTTGACACAAAGTTGAGTAGCCTGAGTGATTTTAAAAGGTAAACAAAATTCTGCTTTCACGATGGAAATTAGAAATCGTGATTTTTTTTATGCGACTTGTTTACCATATGTAGGGCCATGCATTAGAAGGAAGGCAGCACTGACCCCTCAGCGAATGCTGTAACTGGTCCAGTCCCTACAGGTCATGTATGTTTTGTTCTGAACTTCAAAAGCAACTGGCAGGCTTTAGCAAACCTAAGATCAGGGAGCGTGTGTGTGGTAGGGGGGGAGGGGAGGGGGGCGCCAAACCCTACAGTCCAAACCCGAAAAGTCACTGTAATGAATGTGCCGGTGGGAACATATGACAAAATCTTTTTTTAAAAACTGCATACACACGGTGACTAGATGTAAAAAAAAAAAAAAAGCACATGAGTGCTTATTCCATTATCCTGGATATAGAAAAGATAAATAGATAAATGAAGGAATGATTCATCTGCCTATCCTTCCTCCTTTATCTTGTTGAGTAAACCTCTGCACTGAAGAGCAATTCACCAGATTCCTCAATTTGCTCCCTTGTTTGTTTGTTGTTGTTTTGTTGTTGTTGTTGTTTTGTTTTTTTTTGTTTGGTTGGTTTTGTTTTTTTTGTTTTTGTTGTTGTTTTTTTTTTTGGGGGGGGGCTCTGTTGATCAACCACTTCATTTTATCTGTCTTTTGTCCATCCTTCAGTCCTTTCTTTTTTCCTCTTTTTTTCTTTGGCAGATTTCTTTCTTTC
>CM060327.1:11404676-11414676 GCA_030674155.1 Stramonita haemastoma | reverse complement strand
TATTTGGTGATGAAGTTTATGTGACATTATTATTATTATTATCGGTTATCTCCATCATAATGACGATGAATGGACAACTGATGACCAACTTTACTGCATTTAGTTGACTGATGACGGTGAAGTGACTATCATTATTCGTTATCGGCTATCTCCAGTTACAGGATAACACAGTCTTCGGCAATTAGATAACCTTGGTGACTCAAAAACCCACAAGCTTGCCTCAGACATTTTGCTTGTCTTTTAGTTTCTACGTTAAAGGGGTTATGTTTTGTTTGTTTTTTTCTGTTTTTCTTTCTTTTTTTTGTTTATTTGTTTGCAGGTGTTGGTTGATATAAGGGTATTTTGTTTTGTTTCGCTTTTTGTTTTGCTGTGTTTTTGTCTGTTGTTGTTTTTGAAGGGGTGGGGGTTGGGGGTGGAGGTTGGCCTCTGCTACGGTTGTTGTTCTTGGATTGGTTTTTGTTTTTGCTTGTTTAGTTGGTTCGTTGTTTTTTTTCGTTTTTGTTTTTTGGGGGATGATGGTTTGTTTGTTTGTTGTTGTTGGGGTTGTGTGGGTTGTTTTTTTTTTTGCTTTTTTTTTAATTTTTTTTTAGACATTTGTTGATCAGATCAGTGTACAGATAAAAGATGAAGTGAGCGGCAGCAACACCACTGAAGTCTGACGGCACTCTAACGTCTTTCACTTTTGGCCCAGGTAGTGCCCAGGATCCTTGGTCAGCATGGCAGTCTCCAGTGCTGAATCACGAGTAGTATAGTGGATCGAGTCAGTGAATGTAAAACCAGCAGTATTTTGATAATGAAAGCAAAGCTGTATTACTGGTTACAGCAGTTTCCAGAGGGTTAGTTGGGATAATATATATATATAGTAATATATATATATAGTAATATATATATATAGTAATATATATATATATATGTATATTGTGTTGTGTAGTTTGTTGTGTGTGTGTGTGTGTGTGTGTGTGTGTGTGTGTGTTTGTGTATAAAAGCATGTTTGCTTATGCCATAACCCTCTTTAAATAAGATTTATTTAATTGATTTTTTTAACTGAACATTCAGCAGCTGCCACACACATGTCTATGTTTATTTCAGCCCACCATAAGCAAAAGTATGTTTTTGGTGCAGTTCCAATGCTTTTCATTTTCCGCAAATACATGTAATGTGTTTCATAACTGATTATTCCCAAAGTCGGAATGTGTCTACCTTCAAGGTGGTCAAAAACCGTCGCATATGCAAACTCTCACCATTGATGGACCGCGAAGTTCTAAGCTGAGGAACAAATTTAAAAAAACAACTTGATGAATTGTCAATTCAACTTGATATGGAAATCGATTCCACACACAGAGAAATGAAATAATGTCTTTCGATTCCCCTCTCTTGCCCATTCTCTCCACTGAGGAAATCTCTGTCTCTGTCTCGTCTCTCTCTGTCTCTCTCTGTCTCTCTCTGTCTCTCTGTCTCTCTGTCTCTGTCTCTCTCTTCTCTCTCTCTCTCTCTCTCTCTCTCTCTCTCTCTCTCTCTCTCTCTCTGTGGTGTGTGTTACAGGCTACCTCTCCATGCTATCTGATAAGTGGAGTGTTGGGGAGGACTGGAGGCAGGCCCTATATCTAGGCTATGCTATAGATCCCTGGCTGCTGTGGTCTCACTGCTCCTGTCTTCGTCATCTTATCATGATGATATACAGCTGGCTGACAGTTTGCCACACATGGCTAACAGCTGCTTGGTGGCACGTAGTGGTGGTGGCTGGTTGATACAGTCCCTGAATTACATAACTTTGCTGGGACTCTTCTGAAGTTGAAGAAAGAAGAAAGAAAGTATGTCGCTGAGCACAAAAAATAGCCCGACCCACAGTAGAAAAGGACCACTACGACCATCTGAAAAAAGAAGAATAAAGGTCATCATCTGTACACTCGGCACTGGGCACAACAGGAAAAATCATCATTATGTCCACAAAGCTGAAACTTGCTCCTTCTCCCCTGTGTGCCTGTGGTAAAGAAAACCAGACAGGCCAGCACATCTTTCAGAGGTGTACTCTATTCAGCGATCTGAGGGAGAAAGTGTGTCCTACGGAGGTAACCCTACAGACCAAGCTGTACAACCCACGAGAGGAGCTGGAAAGGACATGCTATTATTCTTCCTAGACGTATCTGAGGGTTAGTCCTGTTATACCACTGACCACATAGTCCTATCACACATAGTTCTGATACCCATATCACCACATATTGTATACCTACCACTTAAAGTCACGGCAGATTTATCTGCATGAAATCTGGGCTGCTGTCTCTGGGGAAAGTACGTCCCCACAAGAGCAGCACTACCCATTTTTTTCCTTTTCCTGTCTGCATATGTACTTGGTTTGCTATCACTATCAGAGTAGCTTTTTTCTACATAATTTTGTCAGGGACAACTCTCTTGCCCTGGGTTGTTGTTTTTTTTACCTGCACTAAGTGAATATTACACACGGAACCTCGGTTTATCACTCATCTGAAAGACTAGTACTCAGACCACCACTCACGGTCTACTGGATGGAAGAAAGTTTTGGGCACAAACGGGGGATCCAACGACCACAAACTTGAAACCTAGACTTTTCACTTTCTAGGCAGGTGCATTACCTCTAGACCACTGAACCACAATTGTTGTTGCTGTTGTTTTTAATCCACATAACCACATACGTTGTTGTTGGGTTTTTTTAATCCATATAACCACGTAGTCTGTAATCTACATAACCACATAATCCTGTCATCTGCATACCATTGGTATAATCACAGCAACTACCACTGACCCATGGAAGCAAGCAGATGTTATTTATTTATTTATCTATTCATTTATTTACTTTTTATATATACTTTTATTTCGAGGACAATGGAATAAGCACTCATGTGTTGTTGGTTTTTTTTTGTTTTGTTTATTTTACATGGAGTCCCCCTTTGCATGCAGTGTGGTAAATTTTGTCATCTGTATACCCACCAGTACACAATGGTCTACTCTTCCGAAAAGCGAAACAAGTTTTAACCTGATGTAGCTTGGTGTGCCTACTACCAACCACAAACTGCCCTCCTCAATGTTCAAGATGATGGATGGCTAGTGCTCTTTTTTTCTGTGATTTTGTTTGTTTGTTTGTTGTTGTTTTTTGGTTGGAAGGCTCATTTTCTCATCATCAAATCAATGTAACTATAAAGTGTTACTGTGTAGTCCGCCACCCCCACCCTTATCCCCTATGGGCCAAGTGCCCCTACATTTTGTAAACACCTTACGTCTTCAAGTACTAGGCCTACGTAATATAGAAGCAGACAGACAAAAGGGTGGGGGAAAATACAAGCAGTAGGCTTAACAGTAGTAGCACCACTGACTGCACAGGTGTCTACACGCACACACGCGCGCGCGCGCGCGCGCGCACACACACACACACACACACACACACACACACACACACACACACATACGGTACACATACACACATATATATACATAACACACATTGATTATCATACAACCTCGCCGCAAGGCCCACACTCATGCTTACACACATTCTCTCCATTTGACGATATGTAAATGAACTCAAAATAGGTTTGAAAGCCTTTGGTGTTTTTGCTTTGTTTCCTTTTTTTTTTTTTTTTTAAACCAAGCCAGTTTATCGACTGGTTTCTAGAGGCCTGTAGGTTCTGTTCCGTCATCAATGAATCGGCAATGAATATCAACCCTCCAGTTCATCTATGTGGTCCCGATGTCACGATCAAAGTGACAAAATTGTCGCAGTAGGCCTAGCGTAAGATCGAACACTAAAAAACCAAATGCTCAGTCTACCTGCCCCCCCCCCCCCCTCCCCCCAACACACACACGGCTAGTAGCCTAATCCAGGCCTTGCCTAATGATGAGCACATAGACTAGCCTAAAAGGTCACTCACAGAAACACGCGCACACCATATTATTAGCCTGTGCCTAGCCTGGTCTAATGATGAGCACCAATAAGAGTACACACTTCAGTTGTACTCTTATTCACACACACACACATTCACACATGTGCACACACACACACATACACTAACACACAAACACATAACACACACACACACACACACACACACAGTCATATTCATACGCATTATAAATAAACAAAACACAAACTTTTAGTCACACACAAGTATCTGCTTTTCTTCTTTTCTCCCTGTCTCCCTTCGTCTAATATCACTAATAGTGAAAAGACGTAAAATCTAAAGAACGAACGAACACTTCAGTTGGTTTCGCTGAGTAGACCTACAATAGGCCTATAGAGATAAGAAATATCGTTCGCGTGGCTCTACGAATAGACAGATGAGTATGAACGTGTTACAGAAAAAATAATAAAGAGGTGCATTGTCCCGCGGTCGGCTTTTATTGTCTGCTCACGTTTTGCTCTTTGGTGATAAAAGAATTGTTGAGACACATGTCCGCCTGAGGGGTTATCTTTCCTTGTCAAAACGTTGGCCTCTTTTCCTGCCAATGGCTGACACAGACAGACAGAGTGGACTTTGACCTGTACGATTTCGAGGAAGCTTGAAGTCTTCAGTGCAACTTTACCGTCACCTGGCGGGTTTGTGTTGCCAAATCAAGCTGAGGGTCACCCTTCTCTCTGTATGACCAAGATCCTCAGTGATCGTTAGCGCAACACTCGGAGAGGTACGTTGCTGGTTTTGAATGATGCAGAATAGTAGAAATTAGTGTTGATGCACTGAGTGGTCGACTGATGATGAAAGTGATGGAGTGTGTTGGGCCTAGCAAACGTGTGTAGCCTAGTCTAGAGGCGAACAGAACCCAGCGTGTTTTTCGAAAGCGTACAGTGTGTGTCGAGTGTATTTCTTAATTATGGTGTTTGCTTACTACAGCATCTCAGCTTTTGTAGCATCATATTGATGATCAGTGTGTTAAGTTACACATCGTGTGTGCTTTGAACAACGTACGTGATAATGTTTACAATGTTTTGACAACAAACATGCAGCATCACTTGCCCGAGCTAGGATATATATTATCTATAGATCTATGCATTGTGGGTTTTTTTTCCGTCTGTTTTGGTTCAATGAATACTGTACCAGCTCACAAAGTTTGTTAGAACTAGAAGTAATAGAGTTGATTTAAAAGCTATGGCATGACTGTTTAAAAACATTAGACCAGTAGATCTATAGGCCTAACCATAGCTTAGAATCTCTGTGTGTTAGCCTACTCACTGTGTGTCTTTGTGTGTGTCACTTTGTGTGTGTGTCACTTTGTATGTGTGTGTGTGTGTTATGTATGTGTGTGTGTGTGTACATGTGTCATGTGTTTATGCACTTATAATAATATAAAAATTATGATGTTGGCTACTGGGATGTAGGCTTTGTTATAAGATAAGCCTACATCACAGTAGCCAACATCATTGTTTAAAATGTTTAAATTATATATATATATATATATATATATATATTATATATATATATATATCACCTGTTTTTGAATGTGTAGCATACCAAGTCAGTTGTAAACCCAGTCTCACTGTGTTGTGTACAGCTAGTGTGTTACTCACTCACTGTGACAGTGTTTTGGAAGATGTTTGATACTCAGATAGAACCAATATTAACGTATGCATCTGAGGTTTGGGGATTGTATGAAGAAGGCAAGCGAATTGAAAAAGTTCACACATTTGCTATAAAGAGATTTCTATCTGTTCCTTTACATGCATCAAACCATCTAGTTTACGGGGAAAGTGGTAGATATCCGTTATACATAAGGACATATATAAAAAGCATTAAATACTGGTTAAAACTTCTTAAACAACCAGCTTCTAGAATATGTAGACAGGCTTATGAAATGCTAATCTTACAACATGAATCTGGTCGACTCAATTGGGTGTCAAATGTACAGAAAACTTTATGTGTGAATGGATTTGGTATTGTGTGGCTGAGTAGAGACGTAGGATGTGAATATAGTTTCATTAATGAATTTAAAGATAGACTTATTTCATGCTACAAACAGAACTGGCATTCGGATTTAGAAAATAATGACAAATATATGTGGTATAGTTCCTTCAAAAGTGTCTTTCAAACAGAAAGATATCTGTCTTTTAATATAACCAACAAATGGTACACGATCAGTCTCAGTAGATTTCGGCTAAGAGTCAGTGGCCTTAAAAATTGTAAGTATTGGTTTTTAAGTGAAGATAACTCTAACGAATATATGCCCTTCATGCCGAAATGCCACAGAAGACGAATTTCACTTTCTTTTCGATTGTATGGCCTATTCTGATAAACGCAGAAACTGTGAGGCGCTAAGTGTGTTTAAAGGCATTGCTGATATGAATTCTGTTGCAAATATTCTATCTGTCAGCAGTGAAGAGAAAATAGAAAGTCTAGCTAAATTCATTGGAGAAGCAATGAATATTAGGAAAAAGATAACGGAACAGAGTAACTAGTCCTTAGATGGTCCTTTATTGATTCTGTTAGTGTGTGTGTGGGGGGGGGAGGGAGGGAGGGAGAGAGAGAGAGAGTGTGTGTGTGTTTGTGTGTGTGTGTGTGTATGCGTGTGTACGTGTGTGTGTGTGTGTGTGTGTGTGTGTGTGTGTGTGTGTGTGTGTGTGTGTGACCTGCGTGGCAATTAGAATGTGCAGTAGTATATGTAAGTGCGAAGTGAGAGGAAAATTTGAAAAATGTTATTATGTTACACGAATTCATCTGAACTTGTTATTCCCCCTTGTCTACAGGGCTGTAATGCTGTATGGACAATAAAACTGTGTCAGTGTCAGTGTCAGTGTGACAGTGTGAGTGTGAATATTTTATTTGTGTGGGGGGGTATGCTCATGGGTATTGTATGTGTCATTGTGTGTGTGGAGGGGGGGGGGGGGACATGTGCACACATTCATCAATACACATCATGGTTGTAATTCACCTTTTTTTTTTTCAATGTGTACACGTGTGTGTGTGTGTGTGTGTGTGTGTGTGTGTGTGTGTGTGTGTGTGTGATTTGTCACTGAGCGCCAAGAGCAGTTTTATAGATCCTTGTAGAGGTGTGAATTATAGTACTAAAATTTCATGTAAGTATATTTTTAAAGTGCATTCATACTAGGCCTGCAGTGTATCCTGTTGTGGTGTACCACTGCATGTTAAGTACTGTCTTGTCTGCCAGTGCGTGCCTTTTTTGTTTGTTTGTTTGTTTTTTGTCTGATAAGCCCAGTCAGTATAAATAGTGAAGTTATTTGAAATCATTGCAGTACTGTACATGTATGTCAATTTGTGGGTGAGGGTGTGGTGTCTGTATAGTACCCTATGTGTGTTGGCCACATGATCAGTGATTGTCTAGTGGCTGGTGTTCAACTTGTGGTTTGAATTGAGGTAACTGAAGAACGATTGAGTTGGCACCAGGATGTCTGTTTTTAAGATTTTTTTCTCTTGGTATTAACATTGGTGTTGACTTCATTCCGTTACGTTAAAAAAAAAATCCTTTAGATAAAGTTTCTCTGTTCTACTCACTTGAAATCCGTACATGATATGATTTGATGATGGTAATAATTCTGATAGCCATATTGGCATATTACAAGTCAGTCACCATGGCTACATGTGATGTGTTGTCACTTTTTATAACGAGCAGTAAAGTACTTCAGAAAACAGGGAGCCACACACAGTGAATGACTTGTTTTCTTCCTGAATTCCAACAGGAGTCATGGTTTTTACACACTGAGTGTGTTCAGGCTGTGGGTTATCCACAGCCATATGGACAAGTTGAAAATAGAGTACTACACATGAGTGGCTGGGACATTAGCCTAGCAGGCTAGGCCTAGTCTAGAGGTAGAGCTACAGAGTGTTACTTAACTTTGTGACTCAGTGGTGATTTAAACCCACTGTGGTCACAGTGCCCTGCTAGGTATGTCAGTCTGGTCCTGGAGTGTTGGACAGTGTTAGCGTTTTTGTTATACTTGGACATGTTCTGTGTGTGTGTGTGTGTGTGTGTGTGTGTGTGTGTGTGTGTGTGTGTGTGGTGTTGTGTGTGTGTGTGTGTGTGTGTGTGTGTTGTGTATGTGACTGTGTGTGTGACTCAGTGTGTGTGACTATGTACATGTGTGTGTGTGCATGCATGCATGCATGTGTGCTGTTATCATTAAATATTATCAGTACATGATCATTTGTCAAAGAACTACAACAAGTTTCATATAAATTATGTGAGCTATTAAGTGTATACCTAGATTATACTTTTAGTGTTTCAAATGAAATGCCCTGGCTGTGCTAGTGACTGATAGTCTTTGTCTAGTCTTCAGCTGCATTATTTAATCCCTGTCTTCAGCGCTTATTTAATGCGTAGTCTTCAGCTGCATTATTTAATGCTTTTTGAACTTGTAACTGTTCTAATGATGCTAATGTGTAACATATGCATACTGCATCAGCTGTACTGCAAGCAGCAGCAGTATTTTTTGTCAAAGAGTTCAGACTTTTGAGGCCCTAGCAAAAACAATGAAAACCCATCACCAGTATCTTAGTAATCTCTTCTTGCCCCAGGGCAGTTAAATTGCCATCAGTTTAGATCTGAAATAGATCTGTGTAAAAAAAAAAAAAATTAATAATAATAAAAAAAGAAATAGATCTGTGTATCTTAATCTGTACAGTGCAGTACATTGAGCTAACTTCACCAGAGGTTTGCAATAACTATACAGGCTGTGAATATGTGTGTAAGGGTAAAGTTGCTCATCAGCAACAGGTGTTGGTCATACTCATAGGGGACTGTCAGTATGCTCTCTTGGTGATTATTTTACCCTTTGTTTTTCCCACCTCACACTAACAGTCTCCTGGCTAAAAGACATCAGTCAGCATACAGCAGGAAGGTATGAAGATATTATTTATTATCTTTTGAAATGCAATTAGTTTAATTGTGCACTTTCTGATTATGTACAAATTATACTCTGCCTGCCTAGTAAGTTAAATTAAAAATGTGATATGTTTCAGCCCTGTGAAGTGGGATCTTCCCATACAAGCCTTGCCAACTGGACTAGGCAGTGTGTTTGGCACCAAGTGACTTCAACAATACCAGCTGTGCCAATCAGATTACCTCAGTGGGCTTAAAACAGGTTTGTCATGGGCTGCCATAAAGAGAAAGTGTTGCAAACATGTGTTGTGTTTTGGTTCTGTAAATTTGTCAAAGTCATGAGTGAGAGAGAGCAAAAGAGAGAGACAGCAGGGTTCATAGGTCCTTGTTGGTTGTTGAATTTTGGACTCTGTATCTAGGCCTTGAAAGTCCTTGAAAATCAGGCATATGCCTCCAGGTGCTTGAAAAGTACGTGAATTTTACTTGAATTGTACTTTTACCAAAGACTTAGAAGGATAAAGAGAAAGAGAGAGAGATTGGCATGGAAAGATCAGGTATGGTACTTACAGCAAATTCGTGGAAATTTTATAAAAGTGAAAAAAGAGAAGAAGAAAAAATAGGAGAAAAAAGAAACCTACGAAAGCAGGTCAAGGGAACTAACTCTTCCATGCCGGTAAGTAATTACTTCCCTTTGTTTTGTCACACGGTAATATAAGCCTAGGTAGGCCTAACAAGATAACTTTCTCTGTTGAAGACCATGTTTACCAACAATGGGTTCAAGTTTCATGATAGGGATGGACTAGCAGCTCTAATATAAGGCAGAAAGGGAGGGGGGGGCTTTCACTGGCTGTTCCTCTTGGGGTCAGAGAGCAATGGTTATTTTAAATTAAATACAACAGTCAGCAGGCCACCAGCCTCCCCTTTTTCATGGAGAGTTCCACCCCTCCCCCCCCCCTCTCTCCTCTCTCTCTCTCTCTCTTTAAATATTTTTTTAGTAGGGTTTTTTGGTTGTACTTGCTGTTGGCTTGCTGTTTTTTTTTTAGTTTTCTTTTGTTTTGTTTTTTAGCTTGTCTGTTTTTTTTGTTTAAGTGTTGTTGTTTTTTTTGTTGTTTTGTTTTTGTTTTTTTTTGGGGGGGATGTTTATTTTTGTTTTTTCATTATTATTATCTTTATTTATTTGTTTGTTTCTTTGTTTGAATTTTGT